>JAJONR010000686.1:0-113893 GCA_029582245.1 Solanum etuberosum
TTCTTTTGAAAAATATTTCAAAATTAATTTTTTTTTTTTTACACCACTCCCCCCCTCCCCCTCCCCCAAAACAAGGCAACCCCCACCTAGGCCACCCCCTCCCCCGCCACCCCCGTCAATTTATTTTAAGAAATATTTTGGGAAGTATTTCAAATTAAAAAAAAATTCATTTTTTACGCCACCCACACCTCTACCTCTACCACCCCCACCTCCCCCCGTGCGCCACTCCACCCAGGCCACCCTCGTCAATTTTTTTAAAAAAATATTATTTTTGAAAAATATATCAAAATTTTTAAAAATATATTATTTTTATGCCTGTTTACATCCCTACTTTATTCAAATAGGACGATACGTCGTGGTGCCTCACAAAATAATCAATTAATTTAATTCTAAAATAATTTTAAGAAAAAAGAGTTTTAAAGGAGTCGCCACCTAATTTTAGGAAAAACTAGGAAACCAATTAATTAATTAATAAAATAATGTCTATGAAACCAATAAATACTAGGTAAGGGGTTCAAGTTATTCCGAAGGGAAGGTGTTACACATCCTTCGAAATTCACAAATGTGGGTTCCGACTGAATTCATTTTTCCAAATTGAGGAGGAGATAAAAACAATATACAAGTATAATAAACATGCAATATACATAGGTAATAAAATAAAATAATAATGTAAGACACGGCCTAAATTTTTCCTAACATCGATATATACAAAATAATGAATAAAGGATATAATTCGAACTTCATTCGAATAGCTTCAATGGGAAGCAAGTCCGGGTACCTGTAAAGACACTTAGTAAAAGTATTAGTAATAAATAAATATGAATAAATATAAATGAATCAAATAATATCTTAAAAATAAAAACTCGTCTTATTAACATGGGAGGCCTTGGAAATCGACGGTAATTTCTTCATCAACCAATTTTAACAAACAAAATAAAGAAACTTGAACTAAATTTCCGTATTTTAAAATGGGGAGGCCTCGAAAATCGACGGAGATATTTTTTCATTGGCAAATTTTAACATACGAAATATATAAACTTAAACTAAATTTCCGTCTTTTACAATGGGAAGGCCTCGAAAACCGACGGACAAATTTTTTCATTAGCCAAAATTAACGTATAAAGAATATAAAAGTAAAAATTACAAAAGTATACTACTTAAGACTTTAATTAACAATATATACACATAATTATATTTAATTACAAATGAAGTTTCTAAATTACAGACATATCATATTTAATTAATTTTTATTTTTAATTATTTATTTATTTTCGATTTTAGTATATCATGTTGGGGATTCTGTGCCTATTTTTGGGGGATGATTATCATGTATTAAATTTATCTCACCAATTAATGGTTATTACTAAGTTTTTCAAATATTATTTATTTTTCCACCTCTTCAGTTTTCCAAGAAATTGTGACTTCCTATGTAGTTTTATTTTCTTGAAAAATTAAAAACTTCTCTCTTCCGTGTTCTTCTTCATTCTTCTTTGTTCTTCTTCTCTCTCTGAATTCTATTCATTTGAATTTCACCATTGTTATATTTTACCTTTAAAATTTTCAAACGTGAAAGCTGCTTAATAGATGTTGGAACAGTGCTAGAGATCATATAGACTAAGAATCAAAAGGTTTACGTAAGAAAGATCAAGATACTTCAAAGAATACAAATCGTAAACCAATTAAAATCTTTGATCGAATTTCTTTCAACAGTATCGTAAGGATAGGAATATACATGGAGGTTTAGATTCCGCAATTTTGATAGTATCGTAAGGATAGGATTACACACCAACCTTACAACGATAATTACACCAATATCTTATTATAGATAACAACTTTTGAATAATACACCAATATTATAGAAATCATAATTTTCTATTATTAAAATTTATAATTATTTCATAATCATTTACGTAAATAGATTTGTGCATAAAAGACAAGTTAATATCAAAAACTCGCAAACATGAATGTTTATATCATTCAATACACCAATAATACGATTCATCCTACCAACATAAAACTAAAAGTTTCAACTACATAATATTTTAAGTAAAAATAAAATAAAAACAACACACTATTGTTAAGTTTGATACGAAAATTTGGGGCAAGTCTTCTTGTTATGCCCGGGTGTACCACATTTACTACAAGTGACTTTACTTCTCTTGCATCTTCCTTCATTGAATCCCTTCTTACGATTATTATTTGGTGGTCTGCCTGGTTGCTTTCTTGCAGTTGGTGGTAACATTACCACTTCCAAAACATGCGATGGAATATCCCAGTTTGGTACTCAATGGCTTTCATAGCTCTATCCACACATGTTACACATAAGAGATACTTTGAAAATAAATCAGAATTGCATCTCTTTTGATCTAAATAAACTTGGACACCCATATCGTTATGAATCTTCATTGGTGGAGATGGACCACTCACGACATATTTGAGTTCTAAATGAAAAATGGCCGTGTCCACACCAAATTGAGAAGATACAGTATTAATTAATCCTTCGTATTTGGTGTTTGCATCATACATCACTCCTTCAATATTGTAATCCACGTAATTTTCTGTAAAATTGTAAATTATTAATCAATTTCCAAAATTAGCAGAATGGTGTTCCTAAAGTAATTAAATTACACCAAATCATGTACACCATCTCAACTAACAACTACACATAATAATTTACCATCACAAATCAATAAGCTTTATAACCAATTTAATAATTCTTCAATTTTGTTAGCTATACCAAATCAGGCAACTTATGACACCAATAAATGTACCAAAATATTTATTGCTAATCATGCTGGTATTCAAAACGGCTGAAGAGACATAAATTAGTGGTCTAGACAAACATTTTCACCAAATCAGTTACCAAAATATATACCATAATTTCGTTGTATAAACGTCAATTTAACATTTCTTCAATTTGTTATCTATACCAAGTCAGACAATAAAATATACCAATAGATGTACCAAAATAATAACTTGCAGTGTTTATTTCTACAAGGTCTAGAAGATACTACAATAAGTAATTTGAGAATTATGGTATAAAATTTGTTATCTATACCAACTCGGACAACTAAATACACCAATAGATGTACCAGAATGATAATTTGAAGTTGTTCTTTGTATAAGGTCTTAAAAAATACCAATAACAAATTAACAACATATCACACACCAAAACAAATTATTGATTTATGGTGGTTATATAAGGAATGCAACATATCAATTACATCTTCACCAAATTAGTTACCAAAAAACATACCATAATTTCATTGTATTTAAACAACACAAAACAAATTTCATAATACAGTTTGCTATGATCTATGGTGTTTATAAAAACACAATAAATAATATCTATTACATCAAACTATCTACACTATCAATATCACATAATAATCTACCATCACTTGCACACACAAAAAAATGATGAATAATGGTGTTTCTGAAAACAAACTACAGAATACCAATAAACCACATCATAGCCACCATGTTCACTATCAATTAAACCTAATAACATACTAAAAACGATTAATATTTTTTATTGTTTATTAAAGAAATAAATCCAGCAAGTTATTGCACCAGACTATTACCAAAGCATATCAATTTTATACTAAACCACAATAACATAGAATTTAAACCAACAACTAAATACAGATTGTGTGAAAAAAAACACCAAATCAATCGTTAGTTGTTCAAATACCTGATGCGTCCCATCGCCTGTTGTATTGTATTAGAATTGAAAAATTATTGGTATCCATGTTTGAACAGTAAATCAGAGTAGAAAGAGAGTTTTATTTTTGTTAAAGACCTTTCTTCATGGGAGAGAATATATAACAAATCTGAGTAAATCAGGGAAGGTAAAATAATTGAAGAAAATCAAGGAATATGTGATAAGTGTGGCTGACTTTCTACGTTTTAAAAAAAAATATAAATTCTAGTTTTGAAAGAAAAAGTATTGCTATATAAGTGGAAAAAAAAGTATTGCTATATAATAGTAATTAAGGTACTTAAGTTGTATACTTGAGTTTTTTATCCATATAAAATCATGTGAAAACTTATAGAAAGACAAATATAATGTAAACTACAACCTTGAATTATAAAAACGTAATAAAGTAAAAATAATAACAATTGATAATGAATTGGACACAAAATTAGTAACAAGGTTATCCACACGGATGACCCTGGATCGATCCCCCCTCAATGCCTTTTGAGTCGAGTCTGTCGCATAGGGCTTGCTTAGTGCGGTTTATATCCCCTATGTGGTTTGCAGGCTATTACACAGTGGGGGGTTTACCCAGTGCACACAAAGTGCTCAACATAGAGTGTTCACCCAAAGGGCAGAGGCTGTGGCAGAGGTTGTAGCGGCTGCGGGTTATCCCAGGGTTCCAAAAAAAAAATTATTTAAAGAAGAGCAAGGTAAAATAGTCCAAAAAGTGTAACAAATAAAAAATGTGGCAAACAACAAAATAGCAATAATAGTAAATAAAAAAAAAATCAACGAAACAGACAATTTAAAGTAAATAAAATAAATCATAACCAAAACAATGTAAAACTCACTGGAACAACGCTTTTTTATCAAAATAATTACTAAAATTTAGGAACGAATGCAACAAAATAATCATTAAATCAATAATAAAGCATTAGCAAAAGTCATCAGACAATTAATAATAATCACTAAAATTAACCCCAAAATAAATATGACATCAAACCAAAATCCAAAGTGATTACAATAATTAGAAATAAGATTAGAACATACATGACTATCAATCAACAATTAAAATAAAATTAAACTAAAGAAATAAACTAAACACCGGAGGAGTTTTCTTATTTGTCAAAGTTTTGAAGCTTCGCCGGAGTTCATGGAGTTGGCCGGCAATGGAACTATTGTTGTTGTTATTTGTTGATTTGTTGATCTGGGAGCTCGAGGACTGGTTGTCGTTCACCATCGAGCCAAAATACCTGTAAAAGAGAAGAAGAAAATGTGAAAGGGGAAGGAGAATGGGACTGGCTGTTTGGGGTTGGGTCTTGGGGTCGTTTCTGGTAACTCTTTCACCGAAAAAAGGAGAAAAACGAAGGGGTTTTGGTGATTGTTTCGTGGTCTGTATGATGAGGAAGAAAGCTGGAGTTTTGGTGGTGTTGGGTGGTCTGGAGGGTGGCGTTTCGCCGGAATAAAAGACCGGAGACAGTGGGGGTTTTTGGGTCTGTTTCGAGCTGGTTGTTGGTCTATTTCAGGTGGAGTAATGGCTGTTTGGTGGCGGTTTGGTGGAAACGAGGGTGGTTTTGGAGAGCAAATGGGTGAGGGGTGGTGGCAGTTGGTCGGAGAAAAATGGTGAGGGAGTGGAAACAGTTGGTGGTGGGTCTGATGGTGGTCTTCGGTGATTGTTTTGCCGGAAACGGTAACGGAAAAAGGAAGGGGGTTTTGGGACTTGGAGGTCGTTTGGTGGCTGGTTTTCTTGCGGCAGTGAACAGTTGTTGGTGAGCCCCGAGCTCACTGGTGGAGCGATGGAATTCGCCGGAAAAAGGAGAAAAATGAATGGGGTTTTTGAGTGGTGGACTTGTCGGATTCCGGCGAAGCTCCGGTGAATTGCCGGAAAAAATAAGTAGCAATAAAAAAGAACTTCTTGAAGACTAAAAAATCTGAAAATTACCCCTTAAATTTTATCCACCACCACTCACTTAATAACCAAGAAAACAGTTTAAATAGAAAATCAAAAACCATCTATATTACAATACCATTATCTTAAAACTGTGGGCCAAAATCACTAGTTAATAAAATATTTGTGTATGAAATTTTATCCATATTTGAATGAATTTCTAGACTGTGCAAAATATCAAAAGGAATATTAACAAATATAACGAATAAAATGAATATTAAAAATTGTAATGAACGTAACCAATGACATGTAAAAAGTGTAATTTAACATAAATAATAATTTATTCAAAATGAACAAATATTTGAACGTATTCAACCGGCTGTGACAAAAAATAATGTAACTAAAATTAACTGATAAAAAATGTGAAATTTTGACAAATAAAGATAAATATCGATAAACTTATTTAAAATTATAAAAAAAATATTTTGAACTATTGAATAAATAGAACTTAAAAGTTATGAATTTTGAAAATGTTAGGCAAAAATTGGGTGTCAACAATGCCACCCCCATCTCTACCCCACCCCCTAGCTGCTACCCCCACCCAGGCCATCCCCGTCAATTTTTTTTTTTAAAAAAATATTTTTGAAAATTTTCAAATTTAATTTTTTTTCATTTTTACGCCACCCCTACCCCTACCCCCCACCCCCATAAAATTTTCATTTTTTAAAAAAATCATTTTGTTATGCCACCCCCACCCCCCAGTTGCCCCCTCGCGACTCTGTCAATTTTTTTTAAAAAAAATTAATTTTGAAACCTCTTTTTCCTGGGTCAGGTTTTGGTCATCAGGGTCTTGTCCTAGTTTGGGTGTCGGGGTCGGGTCCTAGATCAATTATTGGGGTTGATTTTCGAATCAGAAACTATTTTCCTAAGGAGTATTTTTTAGTCTCAAGCAAAAAATAAAAGATATTTTCTAAAAAATATATTTCATTCACCAAACAAACATTAAAGAATATTTTCCATAAAATATTTTCTACTCACCGACCAAACATGAGAAATTAAGTTAGAAATCAACTTGTTTTCTAAGAAAACATTTTCTAGGAAAATATTTTCCATGAAAAACATTTTTCTTCATACCAAAGACACCCTAAGTGTTCCAAATGTATTATTTCCATAGTAAGAGCATGACTAGTTTTAAAGAAAGCATGATCAGTTTCAGGAAGAAGAAGTTTCAGTCAATTAAGAAAAGTTGAGTATGATTTCAAAGTACTTTTGAGTATTGCTTAACACATATTTATATGAGCATTAATGCATATTTTTGGAGAAGTATTGAACACTGAGTTGGGTAAGGGCTTAGATAATCGAAACCCCATAAACTGCACCCCTAGCATAGGATAGGATCGTGTCATTGATTTAGGCGACTCCTCACATAGCCCCTAGTAAGGGCTTAGTGATGGATTCATAAGTTAGTTCATCCTTTACTCGGGAAACGTATTGGATGGATCATTCAAAGTGGGCAAGACGTTGTCTCATCATGAGGATCATAGTGATGGTTGTCGGTAAGAGGAACTCTCAAGAAAAGTAAAGTATATTATTTTAGCCTTTGATACATTTCATTATCTTAGTGGTAAGGCTTTATTGTTTTCATGCTTTACTTCTAGTTGAGTTACTTTAAGTTTCAGTTAGTCGATTTTTCATTTAGAAATTCATGTACTTGTGTTTTATGATGTAGATACATGTGTTCAGGATCCACAACAGGCGCTTCGTTGAGATCTTCCCTCCATAAATCTTTGGTGAGACCTCCTTAATTTTGGAGGGGTCATTTTCATTGATATCTTTCAGTTTTATTAGACAATTATTTATTATTCAGGTAGTCGTGGGTCATATCCCAACACCTATCTCAAATTAGTAGAGGCTTCATGAACAAGTTAGCGAGTCAGTTGAGTCCTTGATATTCAGATGTTTAACATTATAATTATTATTCAGATTTATTTTAGACCTCTACATAAAGTATCCTTAAATGATTTAAATGCTCATATCTTTTAAAGTTTCTGCATAGTTGTTCGATTTTCCGGTCAGTAGTCAATCAGGACATGGGTTCTCTTAGGATCAACAATGGTTTCTGAGTGTCGCCCATGCTTAGGGTATAGGCGGAGCACTGACCACTAAAGCACTACTGCTTAAGTGTCACCAGAGTGTATGTACCAGCAGAGGCACCAATAAAATTTAGCTAAGTCCCAACTGACTCCGCTTGAGAGCTCGACATAGGTTTGAAAACCCGTGCACACAAAAAACTATGCTACCCCACCAAATTAAATATTTTGGACTCAACGGAGATATTAAAACTTCCAATAGAGGTTGTCTTATAAAAAGTGAGTCCCATACCTAAGCTTTATTTTAGCCAAAATTCCACATGTTAATTTGAAATGAGCCTCGAAGCCTCGAGATCTAAACCAAAAGTCTTTCTAAACCAAACTCGACATTCTAAAGCTACCGGGATCATCAGAATTCCATTATGGGGCTGTCTTCCTGATGTTTTGACCAAAGTCAACCATTTAAGTTTCAAAAGATGTAAAACACGCAAACCAACATAAAAATCAAAAGAACGACTAAGTGACTGAACAGTCAGTTTCATGAAGTCATAATGGACTAGGGGCTTCAATAGGAAAGTTGTAAGCGTCGAAAATATCGCAAATAGAGAAAATGACCTACATGGTCATTACAAAAATAATAACTAATATCTAAGGAAAAAGATGTTAAATATGTTTATTTTTATTTGTTAAAATGGAAGTATTTATATGGCTTATTTTCTTATGTTGATATTATTTCTCACACATTCAACCTCCCCCAATAAAAAAAAAATAACAATGGAAAATTTGTTTCATTCAAATAATATAAGGTAAAAATTAATTCATTTTTCCTTGTTTAAGAACTATCGTTGTTTAATTCATTTTGGCTAGTTGGAAAACATATTTGAACCAAAAGATATAATGGTAAGGATATTTCTAACCAAAAACACAATTAAGAAAAAAAATAGATATATTTTGAATGTTCAAAGGTACTTTGTTCTAAATAGTTATAATGGTAAGGAGATTTAAATGTTGATTGATCAAAATATTTTTCAAATATTGAACAATTTTTAAATCCTAAAAAATCTAAGTTAAGGACAAAATTGTAACCTTATCTATGTACGAATCTGTAATGATCCGATGGGTCATTTTTGGAAATTTGTGTGAAATTACTGTGTTAACCCTCTTAATATTGACCCCAAGTCATTTCTAATTGGTTTGTACAATTGGTTTCGAGCTAGGATTAAAACATTGTATGTTGTGGAAGATTTTAAGTTTAAAAGACTAAAATTGTTAAAAAGTGATTTTCGATGTCTGTTGGAGTTTCAAGTCTTGGAATAGTACTCCATCAATTTTATCAGACCCTTAATGTTGAAATTGGTTGAAAAGAGTTGTCAATTTTAGATTCAGAGTCTTTATGTGGATTTGAAGTCTTAAGTTGGGATTTGATGAGATTTTAACATTTGGGTTGACTTTTGTCAACATTTAGGGTTCGGATGCTAAGATCAGAGTTTTGACAATTTCCTTAAATTTGGGGGATGATTTTAGACATACGGGAGGTCTTGGTTAAATTATTAGAGATTTTGTTCTTAGTTTGGCCTTTTTAGGCGTTATCTTAGTTTCTTGTGACTTTTACAGGATTCGGGTCAAGAAGACCTCAGATTCGTGACTCGATAGTTTCATTGAGTTCAGAATGTCGAGTTTAATTAGATAGCATATTTGATTTATGTGTGCGGAGTTCCGAACGAATCCAAAGGGTCCATTCAGAAATATTGTGTTGGCTGAGTTTGTTGGTGTCTGTATCTCCTCGCGTTTGCGAAGGGTCACGTTAGTGAAGACCAGCTTCCATTCACGAGGGATCAAGTGGTCTGACCCTCGCGATCGTGAAGGCCTTCTCACTTTCACGACCTTCCTGTTAGTGAAGGATATCTTGTGAAACCGAGGCTGTTAACTTATCTGTTGTGTGCTTTTCCGAACAAGGTGTCACATTTGCGATGATCGCGTTTGCGACCCTGAGTTCCCGGATGCGATACCTGGGAGGTTTTTATCTGAAATTTCGGGGCTTCTCCCTCATTTTCAATTTTTTTGATCTTTGAAAACTTGATTGAGGCAATTTCTAGGGGATTTTCAAGATAAAATATTTTTCATAACGATTCTTGACCTAAATCTTCTTTTACCCATTTTTAAGAATGATTTTAAGTGCTCTAGCCAAGGTTGTTCTTTAAGAACCCAAGAACTATGATAAATTTATGATTATGAGCTGATTTCAATTATTTTTTTGAAATAATAAGTTCTAAATGCTTTGAGTAACGTATCCAAGTAATAATTTCCATATTTAGACATCATTTTTGGAATCAGAATTTTGAGTTAATCTGACCCTATTTTTCAAATTTCTTGATAAGCGTGTTGTTAGTTTCAAAACTCATTGTGAATACTTGCTTGACTACATTGTGGTGATTTGAATATCGTTCGGAAGGGAAAAGCTCAAGTCCCATATTAATTTTTGATTGATTAAGACAAGTAAACTTCTAAACCTTGTTAAATCATGTAGAATATTAAATTCTCATTGTTGTATGTGTTGGGGAGTAATGAGAATGAGGTGATGGGATAAATTGCTCAAATTGAATAACATTAACAATAGAAAGGGGGTAATGAAAAATCCAACGTGTTGATAATGTTGTATTGTATATTGTGAATACCTAGAGTGTTGATATTGAATCGGTGGTTGATGAAATACTTTGATAGGATTGTTATGAATGTGAATTGCTTGAAATTGCCATCTCCTCATTATTGTGAACATGCTTATTCGCATTGATTCTGACACACTATGATAAAAACCTGTTGTGATTATGCCGAGGTTTGTTTTGCCAAGTGATACGCTCAAATTACACCTCCCTAAAGAAGTATAAGCGATCGTTGTCAAATAAAGAACCCAACTTGTAGGTTGGGGTCGATCCCACGAGGAATATGGTTTAGACTTAAACTTAACTCACTATTATATTCGTTTAGTCAACTTATTTCCGAGACAAGTAAATAAAAGGGGGGGATTTGTGAACAAATAACTGATTGTTGTTTAAGTAACAAGTGAGCAAGATTCAAACTTTGTTATCAATGAGAGAGAGAAACTAGGGTGTATGTGTTCCCCATAAGCTATTAACGCGGTATTCCTAATAATAGTAATCCTTTCCTAGTGTTTTACATGCAACGTTGGTAAGATACATATCCCTAAGTGATTGGTCCTCATAATAGGGAATTTCACTCTGCACCTTGGTCCGGCTACGTGTGTATAATTTACTAACCCTTACCTTTACCTCAGATTAGACATCACATCAATGTATTACTTAGTTTTCACCCTCGCACCAATTGACATTAGACTATTAGATAGTATCACACTAAATCTCTGTTAGTAATTCTTTTCTTATTACCTACCTCCTTGGTCCGGCAAGTAGCAACAAGGCGAGTTCTAACGTTGGACACCGTTAAAAACACTTCTAAGCAAAAGAATTACCAATACATGTATCAACACTATTCAAGAATTACTTAGTTATTATTCATACGTTGTTAATTGCTCATGGTTCCAACAACCCTAGTTGTGGATTCAGTTACTCATGCTTGAAAGAACACAATTCATATTTTTGTAAAGAGAATTCATGAACTTACGTTTAGAGTAGAAGAAACCCGTAATCTCCAATTCAATTTCAAAGCAAAAATCTTATAAACCGAAATCCGGAAATCAAATTGCCAAAGTTTGCAAGTTAATTTCCAAGAAAATATTAAGAACTAAAAGTAAACAATAATGTCTAACCCCCAAAAATGAGGTTTACATACCCTATTTATAGAAAAACATGTCCTAAACAAAAAGGAAATAAAATAAGGAAATAAAATTTCTGGACGCGGCTTTGGTCGACGACTCGACCTACGGACCGTGGGTCGACCTACGGTTCATAGGTCCCCTCCGTTGGTCAACACTTAGACTTTTTTCTGCAAGGCCTGGACCCTTCAACTCCCAGTTCATCACTGACGGACGTGCAGGACGGACCGTAGGTACGGTCCGTGGGTCCTCTTCCGTGGCTCCACACTTAGGATTTTCATCAGGTATTGGAACTTCGACTCTCTGAACACCTTCTACGGACGTGCAGGACGGCCCATAGGCCGACCTACGGTCCGTAGGTTGCTTCGTGGTTCCACACTTGGTCAAACTTCCCTGATGCTCCCGTCTACGCCCACCATCGACGGACCGTCATAGGACCTACGGTCCGTAGGTACCTTCGTGGGTGGCTACTTCTGCAGATTTTTCAGCTGTCATCTACTAAATCACGTCCAAGCCTATTTCCTGCAAACATGACACAAAAACATTATTTCCAATATAAAATGGCCCTAGACACACACAACTCTTAAGTTAAATGTATCAAAAATATCGTAAACTCACGGTATATCAACACCCTCAACTTAAATATGTTGTTTGTCCTCAAGTGACACACTAACACTCTAAACGACACTTGTGTAGAAGCAGATATACAAACTCAGCAATCACATGGCTATCTCAACCCATTCCATCTTCTTAGTGCAAATCATTTTTATTAGACTCAACAAGCTAACTCATGCGGATCAAGATATGACACAGATCGATCAATAGACACCACAACATACACTTTTCACAATCACCAAGGTACCAACTTTCCGACAATGTAACTAGTGCCCTCACTTCAAACGAAATCCTTTTCACACAGAAGATATGAATTTTGAGTTTTAGGATTCATTCAACACTCACACTCAGAAGTGACTTCAAGTACAGTTAGTGCTCAATACCATAGGCTTGCCCTTATTTTCACTACTTAGACTCTCCAAACTAGTTGTTAGGATCACTATAGGACTTTCTTAGCTTGTAACGTAGGCTCAGGGTCAGGTGTGGTACATTTGGGTACTTTTTAGTGACTTTCTGCCCTCCTTGAAATTACATTGGCTTTTTACCTCTTTTCTCAACCTATTTTTGACATCCTTTCATTTTATTTTCTTTCCCTTGACTCTTTTCAACACGGATGTGACTTTTGACTTTTTGGCTCTTATTTTTCACTTTCTTCTTTTTCTTTTACCTTATTTTTCTTTATTTCTTTCATCACTTTTATTTATCATCTTTTTGCTTCTTTTGCACAAAGTCACATCCTCTTCTATCTTTTCTTTTTCTCTTTTCAACACAAAACTCTTTTCATACCCTTTTTTTTTCTTTCGGTTTCCTCTTTCATAGCCACCCTTAACTTATGAATTTTACATTAGTTGAGGTGCACAATATCCAATGTCAGACCAGGGCCACGATCAAGGTAACTTTTGAACTAGCCACCCTCAACGTAGGGTTTTGGCCTAAGTCAAGGTGCACATGTCCAAGGAGAGACCGGGGCCAAGACAATTATTTTAGGGAAGGTGAGTTAGGTGAATCAAAAGAAATAGTCTATTTTAGGCTCAAATATTTGGATTAAAGGGAACATTGATTTCATTTGGTTGGATCATTTTAGGCTTAGGTGGACTAATTTGAACAAGGGCCTATGATCACTTCCCAACTTCTAGCCTAGATCATCTTAGCAGGACCAACGGGGCAAGTTCAAGATTGGCACATAATGTCTGAACATTAAACTTTTCTAACACACTCTTGGCACATTGTTTCATTATCAGATTATCAAATTACCCAGTTCAAGTTTTACCTTAAGTCATGAGGTCACATCGGTTCTTATCATGTCACATTAAGATCAAACACATTCAACTCATCAAGACTATAGATCTAGCACAATTCAACATTTTTGAATTGGGATCATTTTTTTCATGTTTTTCATGCCATCATGCATTCATTTTTCTACTTACTCCTACACATACATTCTTAAACATGCCGGTTCAACAGAAATTAAAATAGTCTCTTGGGGGAAAAGAACACAGGCAAGAAAACCCCAATAGAGGATTATGAGTTGGGTTACTCAGACTTCACCCTATCATTCACAATCCATTTACCCAACCCCCAATAATATAAAGCGCAATTGTCCCCAATGCACAAAAAAATAAAAAGCAAAGGATCGAGTGAAGCAAACCTGTGGCGCAAATGCGCCGAAGACCACTCAAGAAGCGGGTGGATCCGGTTTCTCGGAGCCCGCTGGATCAATACTCCGGACGCCATCAGTAGCGCCCGCATCAACACTAGTAGCACCCTCAGTAGTGCTCACTCTAGGATCTACGGACCCATCCACGGTCCGTGGATGGATCGACGGACCGTCGATGGGGTCCGTAGGTCACTGCACAGTTATTTATTGTAGATTTCTTTGCCATTCGTCCATGCATACGTAGCAATCATTTGGACTTTCTTTTTATATTTTCTGGACACTTTTTAGACACGAACCCTATTCTATATCTAGCCAACACTAATAAAAAAATAAAACACCTAGCAAAAGAGCTACAAAAATCAAAATAAAAGAATAAAACTCCTATATCGCAAAGAAAAACCTATAGTTGGATAGATTGTACATCTTGGGTTGCCTCCCAAGCAGTGCTTAATTTAAGTGTTGCGGCACGACGCAGACCCCTTGATTACTCAGACTTCATCAAGATTGCATGCCTCTATCACTACATTGACACTCTCAGAATTTCCCATGTAGCTTTTTATCCTCCGGTGGTTGGCCTTGCACCTTGTCCCGTTCCTCTTCTCGAGCTCGACCGCTCCATGTGGAAATGCTTGTGTGACTTTCAATCACCCGGTCAACTTAGACTTGAGCTTTCCAGGAAACAGCCTCAACCTCGAGTTGAATTAGAGTACCAAATCACCCACAACAAATTCACACTTTTCAATCTCTTGATCATGGTACTTCTTCATCTTCTTTTTGTACAGGGCTGAACTTTCATATGCTTTTAGGCGAAACTCATCAAGCTCATTCATGACTTCAATATCATTACTGTCAAATTTCAGTGTTACCTCTGCTAGTGCATCAACACCTATCCTCTCCTCAATAGGCACTTCAGACTCTTGCTCCATAATATGATTCACCACCGATACCGACTTAACATCACCTCCTTGCTTTATAGACCTACAGATGTTAAAAGTGACCTCCTCATTATTCAGTCGGAACTTCATCTGCCCTCTCTCCATATCGACTAAGGCACACCTAGTAGTAAGGAATGGTCTCCTTAAGATGATGGAAACCTCAAAATCAACCTCACAGTCGAGTATCGCAAAGTCTGCCGGAAAAATGAACGACCCTACTTTCACAAGGACATCTTCGAGCACTCCAACGGGCCTCTTCATAGTTCTGTCGGCCTTAAGTAAACGCATAGCAGTCGATTTCGGAGCTCCAAAACCTAATTTCTTATAAATGGACAATGGCATCAAATTAATGCTGGCCCCCAAGTCGCACAAATCTTTCGCAAAGTGTGACTTCCCAATGGTACAAGGAATAGTGAAAGCTCCAGGGTCCTCTTTCTTTTGCACAAGTGACCTAGTGGCAATAGCACTACAATGTTGCAGTCTCTCTTCATTCTCAAAACAAACAGCCCTCTTTTTTGTCACCAAATATTTCATGAATTTAGCATACCCAGGCATTTTTTCCAAAGCTTCTATTAACGGGATATTTATGGACAGTTCCTTCAGCATAGCTGGTATTTTCCTTCTTCGGTCTTTTTCACCAATCTCTGCGGGAATGGAGGTGGAGGTCTAGGCATGGGAACAACTTTTTGGGTTATCTCTGCTTCCTTCTTTGTAGCATTCTTGGACTCTCTAGTAACCTCAATCTCATTATCATATTTTTCAACCACAATTTCAACCTCAGACGGCATAGGTGGATCAATGGTCTATTTACCCCCTCGAGTAGTGACTGTCATACAATTCCCATCATTTTTTGGATTCTGGATGGTGTTGCTAGGAAGTGTTCCAGGCTGACGTGAGTTTACTGTAGTGGACAACTGATTCATCTGCTGCTCTAGTTACTTGATCGACACTGCATAGGCATCAACTTTTTGACCAATTCCAGACAAGTCATTTCGCATCTCTTTCACATTCTCATCAGTCGTGTCAAACCTCTTCATCATCTTCTGCATCATATCCTCAATCCGTGACATACTACCCCCAGCTTCCCTATTGCCAGATTCCTAATTTACAGGTGAAACATAAGGCCCAACTCTCTTGTTCCTGTTGCCATAGTTGTTCCGGTTGTAGTTGTTGTCACGATTGTAGTTCCCATCCCGGACATAATGACCCTCTCGATTGTAGTTACCATAGCTCTGACCTTGGTTTCCTTGACCTTGGCGCCAATTATCCGAATTGGAACCTTGGGCGTTGGCTCGGAAACCCCCCCGTCTGATCATTCACTAAGTAAGCATCTTCCTCATAGTCGCATTCCTCAACTGGTGGTGGTCAAGTTCTAGTCAAGTAGTTTACCGCATTCACATTTTCTGCACCTCCGCTCACATGCTTCAATACCAACCCAAGTTCTTTCCTCATTTGAGCCATCTCCTCATGAATGTCATCGGCTGATTGACTAGGTGCAGCTTGAACTGCAAAAGTGTTTCTTCAGTGTCTGACTTTCTAGTGCTCCATGCTTTATTATTTCAGGAAATCTTCTCCAGTTTCTCTGCGATCTCCTCAAAAGTGAACTCACCATATGATCCTCCAGCAATAGTATCAAGCACAGCCTTACCATTGTCATCCTGACCTCTGTAGAAGAATTCCTTCAGTGACTCATCATCAATGCGGTGATTTGGAACACTTCGTATGAATGCAGTGAACCTATCCTACGAACTACTGACAAACTCTCCAGGTAGTGCTACAAAGTTGTTCAGTTTATCCTTGTGATTCAGCTTCTTGGACAATGGAAAATACTTTGCCATGAACACCTTGTGCAATTGATCCCATGTGTGAATCGAGTTGTACGAAAGCTCAGAAAACCATACCGCATCATCTCCGGTCAGTGATAGAGGGAAGACTCTCAACCCTATGACATTCATGTCCAACTCTGGTCGACCCACACAACTCTTGCAAACACTCCTCAACTTAGCCATGTGCCCATGCGGATCTTCCAAAGCCATACCAGAGAACAAACCTCTTGTTGTAAGCATTTGCATCAAACTGCTAGTCACCATGAATGTATGCCCTGGAGGTAAAGGAGGGAGAATAATAGGTCCTTCAGATTCAACGGTATTGAAGTTAACCCTGTAATTATCATGCAGTCTTGGTTCAGGTGGGTTCTGCACCCTCAATGCATCTCCGAGTAGATTATCACCCTGAACCTGAGCATTCTCATTATTCACTTGTTCCTCAGGCTCCTCTATTACTGGATTATTACGGACCCCTTGGTTATTCATCTTTCTCAAAGTTTTGCTCAACTCTGGATCGTATGGGGTTAGTGGTTTGCCTCGATTCCGTGTACTTGGCATACACTAGAGTAGAAACCTAAAGAAAACAAAAATAAAAGAAAACGTAAAATCAGGAAATAATTGACTAAAGTTTAATAATGTAGTTAAACTTAATCCAAAAGCCTTATTTCCCGGCAGCGGAGCCAAAATTTGATACGCTCAAATTACACCTCCCAAAAGAAGTATAAGCGATCGTTGTCAAATAAAGAACCCAACTTGTAGGTTGGGGTCGATCCCACGAGGAATATGGTTTAGACTTAAGCTTAACTCACTATTATATTCGTTTAGTCAACTTATTTCTGAGAAAAGTAAATAAAAGGGGAGGGAGGGATTTCTGACAAAAATAACTGATTGTTGTTTAAGTAACAAGTGAGCAAGATTCAAACTTTGTTGTTATCAATGAGAGAGAGAAACTAGGGTGTATGTGTTCCCCATAAGCTCTTAACGCGGTATTCCTAATAATAGTAATCCTTTCCTAGTGTTTTACATGCAAAGTTGGTAAGATATGTATCCCTAAGTGATTGGTCCTCCAAATAAGGAGTTTCACTCCGCACCTTGGTCCGACTACGTGTGTATAATTTACTAACCCCTATCTTTACCTCAGATTAGACATCACATCAATGTATGGCTTAGTTTTCACCCTTGCACCAATTGACATTAGACTATTAGATAGTATCACACTAAATCTCTGTTAATAATTCTTTTCTTATTAACTACCTCCTTGGTCTGGAAAGTAGCAACAAGGTGAGTTCTAACGTTGGTCAACATTAAAAAGACTTCTAAGCGAAAGAATTACCAATACATGCATCAACACTATTCAAGAATTACTTAGTTATAATTCATACGTTGTTAATTGATCATGGTTCCCACAACCCTAGTTGTGGATTTAGTTACTCATGCTTGAAAGAACAAAATTCATATTTTTATAAAGAGAATTCATGAACTTACGTTTAGAGTAGAAGAAACCCGTAATCTCCAATTAAATTTCAAAGCAAAAATCTTATAAACCGAAATCTGAAAATCAAATTGCCAAAGTTTGCAAGTTAATTCCCAAGAAAATATTAAGAACTAAAAGTAAAAAATAATGTCTAACCCCCAAAAATGAGGTTTACATACCCTATTTATAGAAAAACATGTCCTAAACAAAAAGAAAATAAAATAAGGAAATAAACTTTCTGGACGCAGCTTTGGTCGACGACTCAACCTTCGGACCATGGGTCCCCTCCGTTGGTCAACACTTAGACTTTTTCTGCAAGGCCTGGAACCTTCAACTCCATTTCATCACTGACGGACGTGCAGGACAGACCGTAGGTTAACCTACGGTTCGTGGGTCCTCTTCCGTTGCTCCACACTTAGGATTTTCATCAGGTACTGGAACTTCGACTCTCTGAACACCTTCTACGGACGTGCAGGATGGCCTGTAGGTCGACCTACGGTCCGTAGGTTGCTTTGTGGTTCCACACTTGGTTAGACTTCCCTGATGTTCCCATCTACGCCCACCATCGATGGATCATCATAGGACCTACGGTCCGTAGGTACCTTCGTGGGTTGCTACTTCTACAGATTTTCCAGCTGTCATCTCACTAAATCGTGTCCAAACCTATTTCTTGCAAACATGACACAAAAATATTATTTCCAATACAAAATGGCCCTAGACACACAACTCTTAAGTGAAATATATCAAAAATACCGTAAACTCACGGTATATCACCAAGTGATATCGATTCTGAGGTTTGTTGCTGTAAGAGATATTGATACTAAGGTCTGATCTAGTAGGTGGTATTGATACCAACATATGTTCTAGCAAGTGTTATTGTGATTGAGGTTACTTCCGGTAGGTATATGGACTTTGGGTGTTCCTTAAGTATTCCAATATGATGGATGTGTATCCAATACTAGACATGTCTTACAATTTATGTCATTTCGTTTCATTGCACAATTGTTATTGTCCATGAACTTGTGAATGCTTTGTGAAGCCTTGTGATTGATGAATTTAATACTTGTTATTGATGAACTTGAGACTCGTGATTGATGAACTTGATATTTGTGATTGATGAACTTGAGACTTGTGATTGATGAACTGTAACTGTTGGGCTGAGATTACTGAGCCATGTGAACGATTTATTGTAATCTATTTATTGTAAACTATTAGGTTGGGTTGATTTCTATACAAGTTGTAGTTGTGGTGGTTCGATTAGGATAAAATGAATACTCATATTATAGTTTAGCTTTACCTTCTATTTAATAGGTTACTTACTGAGTACCATATTGTTTGGAACTCACTTCTTCTTTCTACACTTTTGTAGGTCACTAGCCCAGATCTGTGTATGCAACTACTTCTTTGCTTCGGGATACATTGTTGAGAGTGATGAGTGCATTAGAGGGCTTCTCTCAGGGTGATGGTGTGACATGTACACCACAGGATTCTCAGACGAGGGTGGGGGATCAGACCCAAGATCATTGTTACGTTCCAGTTATCTAGGATCAGGTGGGTCTCGCACTAGAAGTTGGAGTGCAAATTTCTCCCGTAGTAGTCCTGATAGAAGATGAGCAGCGCAAATATGAGAGGTACTTAAATATGAACTTTCCCTAGTTTCAAGGTGGGAAGAGCTAGGACATTCACGAGTTCCTAACTATATGCCGCAAGTTTCTAAATGCAATGGATTTGGAAGATTCTCATGGTGTTAGTTATGTTACTCTCTAGCTCTGTGAACCTACTAACGAGTGGTGGAGGATTTATTCAAGGTCTAGGCCATTTGGGTCTCCTTCAATGACTTGGGATGTTTTCTCTCGTGCTTTTGATGACCGCTTTGTCCCTTGGAGAAGGAGAGAGCAGAGCCGCTTGAGGTTCAAGGACTTGAGATAGGGAAGCTTATCCTTTGCAGAGTATGAGATCCATTTTTTCTGGCTGGCTAATTATTTTTTACCCTTATCCCAAACGAGACAGAGAGGATTCGTAGGTTTTTGAGAGGAATTACCTACTCTATTTGATCATATGTGTTCAGAGCAGCTCAAGAGGGGTGTGGGTACCGTCAAAGAGGTGGAATTTATGGGAGAGAGAGAGAAGTTTGGGGACTCCAAGAGGGCTCGTTCCTCCAGTTAGTTTTCTGGCGCCTCATCTGGAGGTAGGGGATCATACAAAGATGGTATCTCTTCCCATCCCCGTTTATGCATCCATGCCAACAATCGAGGGCAGATAGACACCTCAAGGGTCCTACAGTACTAGTCAAGGTTCAGCTAGGTCATATTAGCAATCTACGAGTTGAAGTGGCTATAGAAGTTCATCTGGTAATCTGCAGCAGTCCTCCGCACCGAGGTCTTGTTTTGATTGTAGGGACTTCAGTCACTCAATACAGTAGTGCCCTATACAGACTCACTCAGGACCCCAACATACTTATTTTATTTCTCCAGCTAGAGGGGTAGTTCCTCCAGCCAGGGGTCGAGGTTGAGGTCATTCAAGTAATGGTGGTAGAGCTTCTGGTAATGGTGTTGCAGCTTAGCAGAGCAGGGTTCGGGGTGCTATCCTGACTTGAGGTGGTTGAGAGGGAAAATTTTATTCATTTCAGGTAGGCCAAAGGTTGAGGCTTTTGATGTTGTGATTACATGTATCGTCCCAGTCTGCCACCGATCTATGTCTGTATTATTTGATCCCAGGTCTTCATTCTCTTATGTGTCTACCGAATTTGCTATTGGATTTGATATGATGTGTGACAACATATATGTACCTAATCATGTCTCTAAATTAGTGGGTGAGTTCTTAGTTGTGGATCGAGTGTATCGATCCTATCTTGTTTCTCTTGCTGGGTATGGCACTTGGGTAGACCTGATTATTCTAGGGATGATAGACTTCGATGTTATTTTCGGTATGGATTGGCTCTCTCTATATTATGCAATTCTTGATTGTTATGCTAAGACTGTGACCTTAGCGATGTCGGGTGTCCCGAGAGTTGAGTGGAAGGGTGCTAGTGGTTCTTACCCTAGCAAGGTTATATCTTTCATTCGTGATCAAATATTAGTTGATATAGGGTGTTTATCTTATTTGTCCTTTATTCGGGATACTAGTGTTGAGACACCTCCCATGGAGACTATTCTCGTGGTTCGAGAGTTTTTGGTTGTTTTTACTACTAATCTTTCATGTGTTCCTCCTAATAGGGGCATTGATTTTGCTATTGACTTGCATTCGGGCACCAAGCCCATTTCTATTCCTCTTTACTGCATGGATCCAAATGATTTGAAGGAGTTGAAGGATCAGTTACATGACTTATTGAGTAAGGGGTTTATTCACCCAAGTATGTCTCCTTGGGGTAACCCTATTTTGTTCCTGAAGAAGAAGGAAGGGACTATGAAGATGTGTATTGATTACTCGCGGTTGAACAAAGTGACAATGAAGATCTCCCACATAGTAATGACTTATTTGATCAGTTTCAGGAAGCATCTTTGTTCTCTAAGATCAATTTGAGATCTGGGTACCACCAGCTGAGGATTAGGGCAGTGAATATCCCTAAGACAACCTTCCGAACTCAATATAAGAATTATCAATTTCCAGTGATGTCCTTTGTTCTGGCTAACGCCCCAGAAGTGTTCATGGAGTTGATGAACGGGGTGTTCCGACTGTACTTGGATTCTTTGTGATAGTATTCAATAATGACATCTTGGTGTACTCTAGGACTGAGGAGGACCATTTTCGACACATGAGGATTATGCTCCAAAGGCTGAGGAAAGAGAAGTTGTATGCCAAGTTCTCAAAGTGCGAGTTTTGGCTTGATTATGTACTATTTTTGGGGCACGTGGTGACCAAAGAGGGTGTTAGAGTTGATCCGCCCATGATTTAGGCAGTTAGAGGTTGGACGAGGCCTACTTCAGTTACATATATTCAGAGTTTTGTGGGGCTTGCAGGTTATTATAGGCAGTTTGTTCAGAGTTTCTCCACTATTGCATCCCCAATGATCAGACTAACTTGACTAAGGAGAACTTTCAAAATCTCAAGACCTTGTTGACTTCATCTCCTGTCTAGACTTTACCTGGGAAGGGTGTGGACTTTGTTGTTTATTATGATGCTTTTGGAGTCAGTTTGGGCGATGTTTTGATGCAGAAGGAGAAGGTGATTGCCTCTTCTTCTAGACAGTTAAAGACCCATGATAAGAACTACCCCACTCATGACTTGGAGTTGGCGGCTTTAGTGTTTGTGGTTAAGCTATGGCATCATTATTAGTATGGGGTACTTTATGAGGTCTTCGCCAATCATCGGAGTCTTCAGTGCATCTTCGGTCAGAGAGATCTAAACTTGAGGTACCATAGATGGCTTGAGTTACTTAAGGACTACGATATCACTATCTTATATCATCTAGGGAAGGAAAATGTTATGGATGATGCTTTCAGTGGGAAAACTTCTAGTTTGGGAAGTCTTTCTATGATCAGTGTGGGGGAGAGACCATTGGCTAGGGATGTTCAAAGGCTATCCAATAGTCTTGTCAAATTGTATATTTCATAGGAGAGTGGTGGTTTGATTGCTTACATTGGGGCCCGGTCTTCCTTGATTGAGCAGATTCATGAGTGGTAGTTTGATAATGAGAAGTTGTGTCTTATTCGAGACAAGGTGTTCAGAGGTGTGCTTGATTCTAATGGTGTCTTGAGGATTCCAGGCAGGATTTATGTGCCCAAGGTGAATGAATTTATTAGATTAATTCTAGAGGAGGCTCATTGTTCTCGATATTACATCCATCTAAGAACGGCGAAGATGTATCATGATGTGAGTCAGCATTACGGGAAGTGTGGTATGAAGAAGGGTATTTCAGATTTCATGTCTAGATGCTTGACTTGCCAAAAGGTCAAGTGTGAGCATCAGCAGCTCGGAGGTGTGTCTTAGAGGATGCCAATTCCCACATGGAAGTGGGAGTGTATCACCATGGATTTTGTTGTGGGTTTACCTACCACTATGGGCAGTTATGACTCTATTTGGGTGTTCATTGACAAGCTGACCAAATCCTTCCATTTCATCCTTATTCGGGTGAAGTATATGGCGGAGAATTTAGCTCAGCTCTATATCAGTTAGATCGTTGTGTCACCCCCCAAACTCGAGGGGTGCAACTAGCACCTAATGCCAACACTTAGGCTTGAGCTGACCTCATTGAATCACTTGCGAATGGCGTATGGAAGCCACACACAGTCAAGAAAACAAACAAGTATATATCGGCTTAAAAATAAGCCCTCGACCGGCAAGGCCCCTGTCAACAGCTCTACAATGAAAATAGCTACTCCCAATAGTTTATATAAAGCAACAACTAGCTAGCACATAAGCTTATTTGGGCCCTCGAGGCCCCCATGATATCTAGGAAAGCATAAACACTATGTGGACCATCAAAGCCACTATGATCTCTATATAGAAGCTGAAAAATAGATGCGTGTCTAAACAATATGTCAAGTAACTATGAAATATTAGCCAATTAGAAAGCAACGTCAACATTGCCAATAAAGTGGCTATACAACCCAACTCACTAGTCTTCAAGCCTCTACAAATATAACACTTGGACAGGACATGCCCCCACCTACCCAAAAGTCTATAAAAAGCAAAACGAGAAAACCTCTAGGACTCTAGCAACCCCAGAAGAAAGGAGTCAACCAATTTGCTGGATAGGCGGATGTGCTACTCAGTAGGTCTGTTTGGTCGTCGCTCAGGACCTACAGGCATGGATGCAGTGACCCTAGGTAAGGGGTGCCAGTAAAAAATAATATACCGAGCATGTAAGGTAAAATGAAAGCTGAAACTGATGTATAAAAATTTAACGAGAAGGACAGGGTGAAACAGAAGTACAATATCTCATCTCCCTATAAGAATAAAATATAAATACATAACAAGCAATAATCTGACCTGGCCCCATAAGCCTGACGGGTACAAATAGCACACAATCACTATTGGTCCTAACGAGCACAAACAGTAGCTAAATACCCATATTAGCCCTCTTAACCAATGATAATCTGATCTGAACTCACTGAATGTACATGTTCCATGAATAAACACAAATCGGATGCTCAGTGGTACAATACATATATGTTGACCTATTGGTACAACCTACCCGACATGTAGGCATGGTCTACTCGGCCCGTAGACACGGTCTACCCGGCCCATAGGCTCGGTATATGAATCAATCTGTATAATCAAGAACCATATAGTACTAGTGTTTGCTGAGGTCAAAACAAGCTCATATGCGGCAGCTAGACGATAAAAAATCATAATAATAACAAGTAATTATAATTAATCAAAACATAATCATAACATATTTTTCTAGGCCACTAAGCAAGGAGTAGAGTGTTGCCGATAAACAATATATCATAAGGTGGCAGCCAACTCATTAAGATAAGGCTATAGTTCAAATAATGATAATAGACTGGCCATAAAAATCTTAGGCCATTAGGATCATGCCAGAATAGAAATAATAGCATTAACATACCTTTCAACCAAATCCCAAAATGTGTCTCTATGGAGCTTGGCCAACTAAAAGTAATGCAATAATGCGAGTATCAATCAGGCTGCAAAAATGAGCCATAACAAATCGATAAGGCGCTAAGGTCATCATTACGACCAGACCACTTTTAACTTAACAAACAAATTTAAAATCTAAAAATAACCAACAGCTACTAATAACAACACGAGTCTATCAACATCTTACAAGAATGACAAGCTCCCGAGGAAGTATAACAAGGCGCACGTCACACCGTTCAATTGATATTCCTTCGTACGAGACATTTAAAAATGGTGCACAAATATCCCATCTCTCCATAACTTTAATAGAATCATATACACATCTAAAAATTTCAAAACAACACAACAACAAGGCTGTACGGACCCACGACAGTTGATCTCATTGTACCAAAACGAGTCTAGTAGATTCTTGCGAAATGGTATGGAGACGTCTGTACTTTTCTTCGAGAGGCTATAGGACTTTAGGAAAACTCATTTCTTCCTTTCTTTCGTGCTATTACTTGAATCCAATTGGTATTTAGGTGATAGAAATTGGTATATTTCCTCCTTCACTCTATGGTCAGAACTAGAGCAACAGAAGTGGTTACACCAACACTAGCGAGAGAGGATGCGTCCTTCCAAATAAGCATGTTTCCCCGATTCAATATGGGCATGTAATGACTAGTGACAAACATGAGGGTTTTATTATGTCCTTAAGGTTGAAACCTTCATTTTTCATGGGTACTAAATCTGAAGATTATTATGATTTTCTTGTTGATTGTCATGAGCTACTTCATAAGATGGATAAGGTAGAGTGATTTAGTGTTGAGTTTATGATATACCAGTTCAAGGGAGACACCAAAATGTGGTGGTGGTCTCATGTTGAGTGCCAACTAGTAAATGCACTACTCATGACTTGGGAAACATTTTATAGCTTTCTTTTTAGAGAAGTATATACCCTAAACCTTGAAGGATAGGAGGAGAGATGAGTTCCTGAATATAGAGCAACATAATATATTTGTTGCAACCTATAAGGCTAAATTTTGTGTTTTATCCAAATATGGTACTGCACTTTGCTTCAGTCAAAAAGAGCAAATTTGTCGCTTTGTGAAGGGATTAAGGTCAGATTTGCAAATTCAAGCTTATAGGGGCTGCTTCAGCAAAATCTTCTCAGGAAGTGGTTGATTTTGTGACGGAGGTAGAAGGGGGTGAAGTCAGAAGACTTTGCCAAGGTGACAACATTCAAGAAGTTTTGTAAGGGACGACTAGATAATGAACACCATTACTTTGGAAATTGCATTTAGTATTGTTGTTATAACATGTATGGGTTGCTTAGTAAATGATGAAATTATGTTGTGACAATTGAGGTTAGAATCTCTACTACGATTTCCTAAATTGAGTGTATATTAGAGAGGGTCATGATACGACTACTCCAATAGCAGCGATGCTTACTTGGTTAAGTTATTAAGTGTGTTACAATTGTGGATAACCTGGACATATGAAGAGAAATTATCCCCATCCACGCATGTCTGACCCCGTGCCGCAGCAGACCAGAGCAGTGGTATCCGCGGGCAGCGGTAATAATGGCAGAGGACGTCCACAAGGTGGGCGAGGAGGGAATCAGTGAGGTCGTGGAGGCCAGAGAAATGGTAATGCAGGTAGCCAGGCAAGGAGGTTGCCCATCAAGATGACAGGGCTCAGTTTTATGCCTTTCCGAGCAAGACCGAGGCTGAGGCGTCTGATGCAGTGATCACAGGTACTATTCTTGTTTGTGACCGGATGGCTACTGTTTTGTTTGATCCGGATTCTACCTATTCATATGTGTCAGTTCAGTTTTCCTTGGGATTTGATGTGGTTTGTGATGTTCTTGATCCCCCCATCCATGTTTCTACCCCAGTTGGAGAGTCAGTCATAGTCACCCATGTATATCGTACTTGTCCTGTCCTGTGTATGGGTTTTTAGACTTGGGCTGATTTAGTTATTCTAGATATGACTGACTTTGATATAATCTTAGGCATGACTTGGTTGTCCCCCTATTATGTTGTGCTTAATTTTAATGCTAAGTCGATAACTCTAGAGATCCCGGGTAGGGAAAGGTTAGAGTGGGAAGGGGTGTACAAGCCTAAGCCAGCTAAGGTCATATCTTTCGCCCGAGCTAGGAAACTGGTGGGGTAGGGGTATTTGGCATATTTGGCTCATATTCGGGATGTTTGATGTTGAGTCTCCCTCTATTGAGTCTATTCCTGTAGTGTCTGAATTCAAGGAAGTGTTTCCTATCGATTTGCCTGGTATTCCTCCGGATAGAGATATAGATTCCTGCATTGACTTGGAACCTGGCACTCGCCCCATCTCCATTCCTCCTTATCGCATGGCTTCGGTAGAATTGAGAAATCTTAAAGCTCAAATCCAGGAGCTTCTTGATAAAGGTTTCATCCGTCCTAGTGCTTTCCTATGGGGTCCTCATATCTTGTTTGTTAAGAAAAAGGATGGTAGTATGAGGACTAGTGATTTTATCTTAAGCCATAAAGGAGTGGATTGATACCAGAATGACAAGCTTATGGATAAAGAAAGTCCCATTGAGTATACTTGGGTGAAGGCAATTGAAGATTTTAGTAAGAAAGTTCCTATAAAATTGGGTTAGTCCTTTGAATTTGATGGGTATACCTGAGTTTGAGGTGTTCGATGAAAAGGTTGACTTCGTAGTGATAGCCAGGGCTATGGTAATAGTATCACAGGTCCAGCAGATTGGTTAAAAGCTATTGAAAAAGACTTGAGAAAGGAGTGTACAGACATTAGCTCGAGTGTGATGATAAGTGCCTTGTTTTTTTTTTTTTGAGTTTAGTAATGAGTACGATTGAATTTTTAGCGAAAGATATTGTAAGATTGATGGAGAGGCGATCAATGATAAGCGAAGATCCATGAATTCATAAAAATCTTCAAGGTATAAGCTAATGTTGATAGATAAGGGGATTGTGTTATACGGTTGAATTTACAATTCAGATTTTTCATTGTAAGTATACATTCATGGTGATATATTTTGTCAAGGTATGAATTTTCAAGGTGAGAAATGATCAATTGTATCAGGTATTGAGCATTTGAAAGGACTTACAGCTGGGTTGAGTCGTAAGTTTATTACTGTTGATTGTTAAAGTACCTAAGAAAGGTTTTCATTTAAAAGTGTTGGTTTAGAGTAAGGTAAATGGTCGGAGTGTTTATGATGATCTTTAGTATTGAGAGTGTGGGCTTCAGTGGAATGATGTGAAGAGTATGTGGAGTCAACTGAATAGAAATGGCTGGTATCGGCTCTTCAGAAGAAAAACCTTTAGTGTTATTCAATTTTTATTCCATAAATTTTTATGTGACCATCTATTTCATTTTGTACATGGTTGTGAGTATGATTCACTAGCTATGCTCACATGTGTTTTTACTTTTGTGGGTGGATCCATAGTGGTGGATCAGGTGTATCGGGTGTATCGATCCTGCAATGTTCTCTTGGTTGAGTAGGATGATTGGGAAGACTTGGTTATTTCAGAGGACATATTTGGTGTTGTCTTGGAGTTGTTAAAGTATTTCAGTGGTTTGACATGTAGCATCTTGCTTATGAGAAATTATAGAAGAGCTATCATGCATATTTATAGGTGTCCGACAATCTTAATATTCATCTAGTCATCGAGGTCATGTATCGATTATGTGTGGCTGAATGTGGGGATCATTAGGTCCAATTCTACTGTTCTTAAGGGTAATCTACAATCACAATTACTAATCTAGCATTTCGATAGTGTTGTTAGAAGGTTTGTATGCTTGGACAGATCCCTCGATGAGTATCTGATGTCTAAAGATCAAACTTTTATAATTAAAGCTTATGGAAATTTATGTTGTGAGATGGAGATGTTGATAAGAACTATGATTGTTTGGGTATTATGAGTGTGTGTTGGTTGGTTCAGGTTCACCTCTAATTGTAGCGAGTATTGATTTAGGATTTTATCATGATTATGTGAGAAAGGATTCATCCTGATGACTGTGTCAAGGTCCTTGATAACATGTTGCAGACTTGTGTACGATCAACTTGGTGGTTATTGAGAATAGCTTTTGTTGTTAGTTAAGTTTACATACAACAATATTTATCACTCGAGTAGTGAGATGACTTCATTTGAGGCATTGTATGAGAGGATGTGTAGGTATTCAATTGGTTGGTTTGAGGTTGGAGATGTTAAACCTTTGGGGGTTGATTTGGTAAAAGATGCTCAGGATAAGGTGAGAAGCATCCAAGCTAAGCTTCTAGCAGTCCAGAGTCGACAGAAAAAGCATGCAGACCGTAAGGTAAGGGACATGACATTTCAGGCTGGTGAGAAAGTTCTTCTTAAGGTGTCACCCATAAAGGGGGTGATGAGATTCGGCAAGAAGGGCAAGCTTAGTCCTCGATACATCGGGCCATTTGAGATTCTTGACTGTGTAGGGCCAGTGGCTTATAGGTTGGCTTTACCGCCTAGCCTATTTGGAGTCCATCCAGTGTTCTGTGTGTACATGCGAGAAAGTATCCCCAGCTATCCGACGATTCAGATACTACTCTACTCTTACCTTAGCCAGTTTTTCCTAGTTTATCACTCGGGGACGAGTGATGGGTAAATTGGTATCTATTGTAACAACATGTTTCCGGCGTTATGGAAAAGCCAATGGGAAAGAAATTGGGCCAGAAAACTTTTGAGTAGTGACTTGGAAATTTCTAGCCTAGGCCAGACTTGGACGAAATCTGAGTCAGGTTAGGTCTAGGGAAATCTGGTAATAAACGGAGGTTTAATTATGAATTTGATCACATGAGTGGATATCCAAGACGTTAAGGAGCCTATACGGCTTTACGGAATCAAATTCGGGCGAGTAGAACTCCCAAAATTGATCTTGGCGTAAAGTGGTAGTTTTTAAACGTCAAGAGTTGAAGGTGTGTTGCGAAATAAGAGCTTGGAACTCAAATTCTGACTTTCTGTCTCCGTGCAAGCCGCCAGGGCGGGGTTAGTTCCGCTAAGGCGGGGCTGCTGTGGCGGGTTGGGTCCCGCTGTGGTGGGACAGTCGCGACTTAAATCGGGAAAAAACCCCAAAATTGTTATTTTCTGTAAAACTTCGTTCTTGAGAGCTAAGGGGCGACCCAGGGCGATTTCTTGACAGATTCCCACAATTTCTAGCGTTAAAGGTAAGATTATTACTCCCCTTATCCGTAATTCGATTCTTAGAACCTAGAATCTTGGGTAGTGATCATTGGGGGAGGGTTTTGTCCTGAAGTTAATGGTGGAAAAAGCCCTAATTGAACATTAGGATCTTGGGTTTGTCTTTGGATTGATAGTTTGATTATTATCCGGATAAATTAGGCCTTGTTTATTGATCATTGCGTTAATTACTTATTTTTAGACCAAGAACAAGCAGAAAGAACCCGGAAAGGGAAGGCTCAAGTGTCTTAGGAGGATTCAAGCTTTGTTTTGAGGTAGGTGATGGTTTGATTTCCTGTTTTTGTGATATATGCCGGTTAATTGCTTCATTTTATACATGCGTGTATGTGAATAGGGAAATGTGAACCGAATCTAATGAAATATTTATGTATGAATAATTACATGCTATGAACCTAATACTTGATTGTATGACTATGAGTAATGTTCATTACGGGTGTGATTGTGATAGTGGTTGTGCTGACTGGATCGGGTGTCACATTTCGACACATATATTAGATTTGGTGTCACGTTCCAACACATATATTAGATCCGGTGTCACGTTTCGACACATATATTGGATCGAATGTCACGTTCCGATACACTAACAGTTTGGGTGTGGGTTCCATGAGAGGACCACCGTGAGTATTACATTCATGTCTAATTGCCGTTGTTATTGGGAAAATGTAAGTTGGTCGTGAAATGATAATTGATCGATGTATTATGTATATGTGTGTTTACTGTGTTGTAATTTCTTGCATGTATTTCGCTTACTGGAGTAGCCGCGTGATCCTACCAGTACATTGTGGTTTGTGTACTGATACTGCACTTACTCGTTCTTTGTTGAGTACAGTGCATCTTCAAGCAACTACTGATAGACCTCAGCTAGGAGATCACTGATCGAGACCGGATTCAAGGGTGAGCCAGTTCTTCCAGGCTGCCATGGGTCCTCTATTGTTTAGTCCATTCTTTTCGGACTCAGACTCTCTAGTTAAATTTATCGTATGTTTAGTTTTGGGGTTGTACCCCTTTTCTCTTAGACTTGTTGATTAGTAGAGTTTTGGTACAATGACTTTCAGGTTCTAGAGGTTGAACTTCCGCAATAGTTGTTAGTCATTTTATTAAACTTCCGGAGTTTATGGGAACTCCATATTTTATTTAGTCATTTAAACCTGCTTTCGTATCTTTAAATGCTCAGTTTTTCGTTAAATTGCTTAGTCGGATTGTAGTAATGGCTCTCCCACCGGAGGGTTAGTGTGGGTGTCAAACACGACGATCTGGGTCGTGACACTTATATACCTAACATCTCTTCTGTGTTTTGCCAATTTAGGCATATAATCTTAAGTTAGGGTGTCACATATACCCCCTCTATGGACTCAGCGTCCTCGCTGAGGTTTGCCTCACTGTATAGGATTTGCCTATACTCAGTACTGAGGTTTGCCCCGCCTTACCAGGATTTGGCTAAACCCAGTTGAAGTCTCGTTCACATCGACAAGGTTGACACAAGAGTAACCCTGATACCATTTGTAACGACTCAGTCTGCTAGTGATATTGTCCGCTTTGGGCCTAGGCCCGCACAACTTTAAAATGTGTCACTAGTTGATAAGGACCGCTTACTTATAATCCCAACATCTCTCATGTGTTTTGCCGATGTGGGAATTCTAATCCTAAGTTGGGGCGTCACAACTTGGCTAAGGATTAAATGATGAACCTAGCAAAGGCCCAATGACTTCGGTTAAGATTAAATTCAAGTGAGGAAAACCTTGACATTGACGTGACTAAGGCATGCAAGGTAAGACGTGACTAAGACATGCAAGACAAAGCATGACTAAGGCATAACAATTGCTGGGCAAATCTAAGACAAGGCAAGGTTGTGATTGTATCTTTAAGACCATATTAACATGAGAAGTACCATAATTTACAATACTTTAATTTTTGTATAATTTTTTAACATAATTTTCTAAATTTTAAATAATTGAGTTGATCGTCAACTTAATCCGCAACAAATGAAATGTATCACATAAATTAAACCATAGAAAATTCTACAAAAAATACAAATTTACATATCTCTAACCATGTCATCGGTAATGACATGAAAACAAATTATTTTTCTTTACTATCTCCGTCCACTTTTAATTGTCATGATTTCCTTTTTTAGAGTCAAACTATAAGAACTTTACTAACATTTTATAATGTATTTTTTCATCATATTGATATGCAAAAAAAATTGCAATTTATAGTGCGTTTCGTATAATTTTTGAATATCTAAATTTTTTGTTTAAAATATCGAATTAATGTAATCTAATTTAATTTTAAAAATTAGTCAAATTGACTTTCGAAAAGCACAACATGACAATTAAAAATGGATGGAGGTAAGTATAACACAAACTTGAAGAAGGGGAAGAAAAGTAAAAAAAAAAAATTAAATAAAAGATAACCAAAATAGTCTATTTAGTAGCTAGTGATGATATTGATATGTCTCCCGAAAATAGCTTCTCTGTATACATGAAGTAGGGATAAAGTTTGCATACATTGTATTCTCCTCAAACTTTGTTTGTGAGATTTTACTGGATATGTTATTGTTGTTGTTGATGATATGGAGAAATTGCTTGAGTTCTACTTTTTCTCTTCTGCAAAAATCTTTGTAGAGATTTTTTCATTGAAACCTCAGTTTGAGATTGTAATAATGGTGATGGTGGCTCCGAAAGTGACGATGGTGTTTTTGTGTTCTCCTTCATTTCCCTACTTGCAAGATGTATTATAGCTTTAGCCTGTATTATCGAAAAATAAAAATAAATAAATTTAGAATTATAATAAAACTACTCATTAGTTACATAGAAAAAAGTTGGAGGAGCCATATTTATCTATCTATTATCAGGAAAAAAAAAACTTAATATACCTTAATTATATATTTCGGTCCAAATTTATTCATCATGTGATACTTTGGACTAAATATGTCTCTTATACATTAAATATCTAGATCCCATTCTTAAGATAGACACATGGAGGGTTAGAGTTAATTTGAAGGACCCAAATCATTTTTATCCCAGCTAACACCCAAAATAATTCATAATCCGATCTAACACTCTGTTTGACATTGTTACTAAAATTACTTAAATTTTAGAATTGCTTTTTAAAAATGACTTTAAAAAAAAAAAAATCCTTTTGAAAGAAAAAATGATTTGTGTTTGGATAATTCATTTGAAAAGTGTTTTTGATAAACAAATTGTATTTCTATTCTTTTTTAAAAAGTGTTTGTGAGAGTTAAATTACGAAAAAGGGTAAGTATCAATGTGCTTTTAATATTAAGATTATTTTATAAAGAGAAACTATTTTAAATATCTACTACAAAAATTATAATTAAATTAAAATGTACATATTCAAATTTTCAATCAATGTTATACATAAATTGAATAAATTAAATATTAATAAAATTTTAACATCATGATCTAAATATAACTAAAAATCTGAAGCAAAATAAATTTAAAATCATTCCACAAATTAAATCACTATATACGAAAAATTCACCACAAAAATAAATAAAGTCCTTCATATTTTTAATCCTACAAAAGTTTGTTGTTACCTTTATTTCTAATTTTGTAGAATAAAGCATAAAATAATAACATATAAACATAAAATAAAATAAAAAATTTATTATTTAAAAGTAAAATTCTTGAATGAAATTTAACCAAACTTATGAGATATGTTAATTAACTACTAAGAGATATATTGGTAAATATGTATCTATGGAAGAGATAATTTAGTCTTCAAAAAAATAATTTTCTGCTTCTACTTTTTTTAAGAAGCAGAAATTTTTAGATTCTCCGCAACATCGAAAAACTGCTTCTCCTTCTATTTAAAAGTAGTTTTAAAGATTTGTCAAACACTTAATTTTTTAAAATAAATAATATTTTTTTTCTCAAAAAAAATTAAAACACTTTTAGCCTTCCAACAACAATGTCGAGACCGTAAAAAAGAAGCTTCAAATAACAACAATTAAGTAATGTCAAAATTTATATCTTCAAACCAATAGAATTTGAAGCACCACATTAATTCAACTTTCAAAAAATTCAGAATCAAACACACAAAGTTAAATCACTATATACGAAAAAATTCACCACAAAAATAAATAAAGTTCTTTATATTTTTAACCCTACAAAAGTTTGTTGTTACCTTTATTTCTAATCTTGTAGAATAAACGTAAAATAAAATATAAAATATAAAATATAAATAATAATATATAAACATAAAATAAAATAAAAAAATTATTATTTAAAAATAAACAAATAAAAATAAAATTCTTGAATGAAATTTAACCAAACTTATGTGATATGCTAATTAATTAGTAAGAGATATATTGGTAAATATGTATATATATGGAAGAGATATTTTAGTTTTAAAAAAAATAATTTTCTGTTTCTGCTTTTTTTAAAAAGCAGAAATTTTTAGATTCTCCGCAACATCGAAAAACTGCTTTTCCTTCTATTTAAAAGTAATTTTAAATATTTGCCAAACATTTAATTTTTTTTTAAAAAAAAAAATCTCAAAAAAAAAAAAAAAAAATTTTAGCCTCCCAACAGCAATGTCGAGATTGTAGAAAAGAAGCTTCAAATAACAACAATTAAGTAATGTCAAAATTTATATCTTCAAACCAATAGAATTTGAAGCACCACATTAATTCAACTTTTAAAAAATTCATAATCAAACACACAAAGTTAAATCACTATATACGAAAAAATTCACCACAAAAATAAATAAAGTTCTTCATATTTTTAACCCTACAAAAGTTTGTTGTTACCTTTATTTCTAATCTTGTAGAATAAAACGTAAAATAAAATATAAAATATAAAATATAAATAATAATATATAAACATAAAATAAAATAAAAATTTATTATTTAAAAATAAACAGATAAACATAAAATTATTGAATGAAATTTAACCAAACTTATGTGATATGCTAATTAATTAGTAAGAGATATATTGGTAAATATGTATACATGGAAGACATATTTTAGTCTTCAAAAAAATAAATTTTTTGCTTCTGCTTTTTTTAAGAAGTAGAAATTTTTAGATTCTCCCAACATCAAAAAACTGCTTCTCTTTTCATTTAAAAGCAGTTTTAAAGATTTGTCAAACACTTAATTTTTTTAAAAAAAATAACAATTTTTGGCCTCCCAACTGCAATGTCAAAACTCTAAAAATGAAGCTTCAAATAACAACAATTAAGTATTGTCAAAATTTATATCTTCAAACCAATAGAATTTGAAGCACCACATTAATTCAAACACACAAAGTTAACTATTTTTTAAAATTTTGCAATTTTTTCTTTTTGATGTTTTGAATTTTTGATTGGCGAAAAAAATGAAAACAATAATTATAAAAATGAAATTTCATTTACTGCGTACAGCTAATAAGTTGGCTTCTTTTTTTTTACAAACAATTCATTTACTTTTGTTTGACTTATAAATTGATTTGGGCAAGAAATTATTTTACTGGGTTGTTTTGGGTGTTGACAGGACGAAAATGATTTGGGATTTTAAAATTAATTCTAACCTTTCGTGTGTTTATTTTAAGATTGGGACTCAGATATTAGCAGATAAAGAATATATTTGGTTTAAAGTATAATGAAAGACATATTTGGATTAAAAATAGGGAAAAAGTTCAAAAATGCTCTTAACGTATTAGACATCGTTCAGAAATGCCCTCATTTCATTTATTGGCTCAAAAATGCCCTTAACGTATAGAAATGGTTCAAATATATCCTCCTTCCACCTATTGGATAAAAATGCCCTTAATCTATTAGAAATAGTTCAAATTTGCCCTCCTTTTACCTAAAAATATGATTATCAACTAATAAATACTATTTAATATGCCCGCATTTTGTATGATCTTAATATATTTTGTGCGATCTTAATATAACTAGACGATCTGAGGGAAATTCAAGTAAGTTCAACTAACTAGACCATATGAGGGAAATTCAAGTAAAACTTCAACTATAACTACACCAAAAATTCATTTTATGATTATTTTTAGTATTTTAAATTGTTATTATTATGATTTATATACTTATTAGGTAGTTTCTAATTATGTAAAATTTACTTATAATTAAAAATTATATATCCGAATTCATACTAAACATTAGTTGATTTAATACTCGTACACTAAATCAAACCAAATAAATTGAAACAGAGCAAAACGACACGATGATTTCTACCGAATAAAACCACACATTCAAATTAATAATAGAGTGAGAAAATTAAAGGTGCAAAATATGTATACCTGAACCTCAGTAGCATCAGAAACCACAACTTTTCCATCATAGAATATTGTTAGCTGTTGTTGTTCCTTCTCTTCATCTATGCTTTCTTTATTTCCCCTATAGTACAAATTAAAGGAGAACAATATTTATAGACTGATCTATCGATTCGAGATTGCCATTTTAAAGCATATATTATAAATTGAATTTAGACCATTAATTTTATTGAATCGTCCTTGATCTACACTATATAATATATTTGACTTGTATATTTTCAAAAAGATGAGTACTTACATGGAGTCAAAGTATGGGGCAGGAGGAACAAGTCTGAGCTCCAAATTACACTTTCTTCTCATCTTAATAATTCTTCAAAGTGAACTTTGGATTAAGAAGAAAATGGACTTTAGATATATATTAGTAGTTCGTAGTATTATTTAATTGATAATTGTGGAGTTTAATATAGTATGAAGTTTATTAAACTAGACATTTTAAACACGATTCTCACACTTTCATTTAAAAATGGAATTAAAAAGATGTAAAACAACTTGTAGAGAAAATATGGCCTACCTAAATATTCAAACCACTACTAATTACATGTGATAAATGAGGTTTTATCCTATTTTATTTCCCATGACCTTGATTTGTACACTGCCAGCTTTATTCTAGCTATTTTTTTTGCAAATTTGTTATAGTGTTCCATCATCCATGTGTTTGAGTTCCGCTTACGCTACAACAAATAAATGATTACTATTATATTATATTTAATGACAATAATAAATATAAATATTCTTAATCAACACTTTATATAAATGTCACTAAACACTTTAGTAACGCTGGATGTAATGATATTAATTAACTCAATTACCATTAAAAGAAAAATTTATTGCCACTAATGTCCCTTTTGTTGCAGGATTACAAGATTTTCTTACTTTTTATTTTTTAGTTTGTTGGTTAGTACTTCTTTCGTTTTAATTTATATGATGGAAACTACTATGACTATTTTTTTAAAAATATTTATGATTTAAAATAAGTCAGTAGAAACTTTCGTGACCATAAACTATTTAAAAAAAATAAATGAAAAGTTTGATGTTAAATTGGACTATGAGAGTACTTATTTATATTTGTTAAAGTTCTTTATAGGAAGGACAAGGTTGGCACGTAACAAATCCGCCTAATTTCGAGATTTGAAAAATCGTTCATCTTTTTTAAAGTTCTTTAGAATGGACACAAACACTTTTATACTTTATTGGAAATTATTAGCTCATAGAAATTATTTAGGTATATAAAATTCATTAACAATCATATAAGTACTTCCAAAGGAAGCCTTCGGCTATTTTAATTTATATTCGAGGTATGATATTTGTATTAAAGTTTGATTAATTTAAATTCGCACCGCGTAGGGCTCCATTTGAGGAAAGCGCTCTCTATCAAGAATTTTTCCATACTCAGAGCTTATAACAAAATCCTAAGATTCAGGAAAAAACAACTTCCTCCATTGCACCGCATTCTAATTTAACAGTATAAAAGGATATTAAATTGGCAGATTTTTCCCAAACTATAGAGAAGAGGAAAACGTCAAAAAAAGATTCAAATTAATAATTACATCTTTGCATTTCGTCAAGCCTTAATAATTATGTATTCGTTTGAGGTAGTTGGTTTGAAATAATAGAAAAGAGGAACGGAAAGATAAGATGAAAATAATATCATAATTAAAATTATTCTGTTTGTCCCAACTCATGTGTCCCTACCATTTAAAGCAATTAATATTAAAGAATTTCACTTTTTTTTTAAAACTATTATAAAGAGATTAACTTTAATGTTCATACTTTAATATTAATGAAATAGAAATATTTTTGACAGAGTTTAGATTATAACTTTTAAAAATAAATTTGCGTTTAAATTTCATATATGATCAAAGACAACCACCAAGATTAAAACGGAGGAACTAATACTTAATATGTTTAGAACTGAATGAATAAATCGAAAAAGGTTAATTATAACCTAAATAATTTGAGTTACAGATTTTTATTACTGATTGCGAATTAATTTGCTAAAGTTCGGAAGTGCTTTCCAGTTAAATGTTGGTTTAATAGATAAATTATAGGTGTAACTTGTAAGTTGTAACTAAGTGGTCTTGATAAATTGATCCATCATTGTTTTTAAAAAAAAGTCGAAAAATATCTTTTACAACCCAAAAATATCTAGGTTTATTTTTAGAAATTAGGTATGAAATAACTCTTTTTGGAAATGAACTCTATCGAACTCCGTTGTTTTTTGTCACGATCTAGACCGCCGTGATTGGCACCCACACTAACCCTCCGGTGGGAGAACCACTACTACAACCCGACTAAGCAACTTAAAGAAACTAAAACATTTAAAGATACGGAAGCAGATTTAAATGACGAATTAAAAATGGAGTTCCCATAAACTCCGAAGGTTCAACAAAAACAACTAACATAATCATCGCAGAAATTCTACCCCTAGAACCAGAAAGTCATTGTACCAAAACTCTACTATTCAACAAGTCTAAGAAAAAGGGGTGCAACCCCGAAACTAAACATAAGTAAAAGTATAACTATGTAGTCTGAGTCCGAAAAGAATGGACTAAAACTAATGATAGATCCATGGCAGCCTGAAAGAACTGGCTCACCCTCGAATTCGGTGTCGGTCAATGATCTCCTAACTGAGGTCTGTTAGTAGCCACCTGAAGATGCCTATACTCAACAAATAACGAGCAAGTACAGTATCAGTACACGAATCCACAGCGTACTGGTAGGATCACGCGGCTACTCCAGTAAGCGAAATATAAGCAAGTAATTACAACACAGTAAACACACATATACAAAATGCACAATGCAATTATCATTTCAGGAGCAAGATACAATTTCTCAATATCAATGATGGTAGACAAGAATGCAATAATCACAAGTGGTCCTCTCATGAAACCCACACTCAAACTGCTAGTGTGTCGGAATGTGACACCCGATCCAATATACATGTGTTGGAACATGACATCCGGTCCAATATATGTGTCGGAACGTGACACCCGATCCAATATATGTGTCGGAACGTGACACCTGATCCAATCAACACAACCACAGTCACAATCACACCCATAATAAACAATATCCATAGTCACACAGTCAAGTAACAGGTTCATGGCATGTAATTGTGCACACATAATTATTTCATTAGATTTAATTCATGTTTCCCTATTCACATACACGTATACATACAATGAAGCAATTAACAGGCATATATCACACAACAGGAAGTTGAACCATCACCTACCTCGAAACCAAGCCTGAATCCTCCTAAGAGACTTGAGCCTTCCCTTTCCGGATTCTTTCAGCTTGTTGTTGGTCTAAAACAGTTAAGTAATGGAAGGATCAATAAAAAAGGCCTGATTTACCTGGATTATAACAAAAATATCAACCCAAGGCCAAACCCAAGATCCTAATGCTCAACTAGGGCTTTTCCCACCATTAACTTCAGGCCAAAACCCTTCCCCAACGATAATTACCCAAGATTCCAAGTTCTAAGAATCGAAATACGGATTAGGGGAGTAATTATCTTACCTTTAGCGCTATAATTCGTGGAAATCTGACAAGAAACTATCCTGGGTCGTCCCTTAGCTCTCAAGAACGAAGTTTTGCAGAAAAATAACGTTTTTGGGGTTTTTTCCCGATTTAAATCGCGACTGGCCCGCCATAGCGGCCCCGCCCTAGTGGGATTAATCTCGCCCCAGCAGCTTGCACGGAGACAGAAATTCGGAATTCGAGTTCCAAGCTCCCATTTCGCAACACACCTTCAACTCTTGACGTTCTAAAACTACCCTTTCACGCCAAGATCAGTTTCAGGAGTTCTACTCGCCCGAATTTGATTTCGTAAAGCCGTAAAGGCTCCTTAACGTCTTGGCTATCCACTCACGTGATCAAACTCATAATTAAATCCCCCATCCATTACTGGATTGCCCTATACCTCACATGACTCAAATTTCGTCCAAGTCTGGCCTAGGCGAGAAATTTCCAAGTTACTACTCAAAAGTTTTCTGGCCCAAATTCCTTCCCCATTGGCTTTTCCATAACGACGGGAACATGTCGTTACAATAGATACCAATTTACCCATCACTCGTCCCCGAGTGATAAACTAGGAGAATCGACTAAAGAGTAGTACCTGAATCGTCGAATAGCTGGGGATACTTGTCTCGCATGTCCTTCTCGGTTTCCCAATTAGCTTCCTCAACCAGACGATGCTTCCATTGAACTTTCACGGACTTTATCTCCTTGGTCCTTAGCTTTCGAACATCGTGATCAAGAATTGCAACCGGTTCCTCCTCATACTGAAGGTCTTTGTCTAACAAAACTGAGTCTCATTTTATGATGTAATATATGTCCCCATAATACTTCTTCAATATGGACACATGAAACATGGGATGGACTCTAGATAGACTAGGCGGTAAAGCCAACCTATAAGCCACTGGCCCTACACAGTCAAGAATCTCAAATGGCTCGATGTATCGAGGACTAAGCTTGCCCTTCTTGCCGAATCTCATCACCCCTTTTATGGGTGACACTTTTAGAAGAACTTGATCACCAGCCTGAAATATCAGGTCCCTTACCTTATGGTCTGAATACTTTTTCTGTCGACTCTGGACTGCTAGAAGCTTAGCTTGGATGCTTCTCACCTTATCCTGAGTATCTTTCACCAAATCAACCCCCAAAGGTTTCACATCTCCAGCCTCAAACCAACCAATTGAATACCTACACATCCGCCCATACAATGCCTCAAATGGAGTCATCTCAATACTCAAATGATAAATATTGTTGTATGTAAACTTAACTAACAACAAAAGCTATTCTCAATAACCACCAAAGTTGATCGTACGCACTTCTGCAACATGTTCTCAAGGACCTTGACACAATTATCAGGATGAATCTTTTCTCACATAAGCATGATAAAATTCTAAATCAATACTCGCTACAATTATAGAAGTGAACCTGAACCAATCAACACACTCATAATACCCAAACAATCATAGTTCTTATCAACATCTCCATCTCACGACATAAATTTTCATGAGCTTAAGTTATAAAAATTTGATCTCTAGACATCAGATACTCATCGAGGGAGAACCAAACATATTTAATCCAAGGAAGGAAATAATCAAGACACCACCCATCGAGCGATATGTCCAAGCATACAAACCCTCTAACAACACTATCGAAATGCTAGATTAGTAATTGTGATTGTAGATTACCCTTAAGAACAGTAGAATTGGACCCAATGATCCCCACATTCAACCACACATAATCGATACATGACCTCGACGACTAGATGAATATTAAGATTGTCAGACAATCATAAATACGCATGGTAGCTCTTCTATAAATTCTCATAAGCAAGGTGGTACATGTAGAACCACTGAAATACTTTAACAACAACAAGACAACACCAAATATGTCATCTGAAATAACCAAGTCTTCCCAATCATCCCACTCAACCAAGAGAACATCGCAGGATCGGTATGTACAAAATGAAATAGATGGTTGTTGACACCCAATTTTGGACCTCCACAATATAGATTAATCATCAAGCTTCTTCAATTTCAAACGATTTAAAATAATTAGTTTAAGAAAATCTAAATATTTTCAAGTTATTTTAAAAATATTTTTTTCATTTATTTTTAATTTTTAAATAATAAATATGTCTTTTATATATTTTATATTTTATAAATATTCAAAAATCGTCTCAAATTTTTTTTACGCTTTAATTAAATATTTTGTTAATTTAGTTTGGTTTAAATTATGATTATAATTTTAAGTCATTTAGTTTATAATTAAGTTAATTATTTTAGTTCGTTAAGATTAAGAAGCTCGTTAGTTAATTAATATTAATTCATCTTATTTAGGATTTAGCCGAATTTGTTAATTAACTCAAATTGGTTAACTTCTTAATTTAGGTTGGCTAAATTGTTAATTCATTTGACTATTTCTTAATTGTGAATCTAACCACTTTGTTACCTCAATCCAAACTCAACTTTCTTGAACTTTGGCCCATTTCCTTTTGTTCTCCCAAACCCAATTCCCAGCCCACCAAACAACAACATTACGTTCCAAACAACAACAATACATACATTCATAGTTCATACCCATTCCAAAAGACCCAAATTCGTTCAACAACAATGCCAAAAACGACCCCACCCCGCTTCGTTCTTCTTCTTCGCGAAGAAACTATCCGCGAACCCATCACTGCGTCTTCTTCTTCATCTCGAAAACCAGCGAACCAGTACGCTCAAACCGAAATCGACCTCGAGCCCAGCGCGTCCCTCTCCCTCTCTCCTCTCCGTACAGGGATGATCCATCTGGATCCATCTCGTAGCCTCATCGTCCTTGCTCCTCAAATCGAACGGCCCCCTCTTGAATCCGTTGAAGATTGTACAAATTGGTACAATGGACACCTTGCCAAAGCTTATCTCCAAGAGAATTCAAATTTCAAATTCGAATTCATCCTTATTCTTCACCCGTTTCCCCCCCTTTTTCAATACCAAATTTCAACCTGTTTCCCCCCTAATCGATTCCATTCTCTTCCTATATATACTCCCCTGCTATTAACGTTTCAGCGAGAATTTTTTGGACACTAATTTACTACCCAAAACAGATCAAATTTTCATAAAAAGAAATAGCCTTAGAGAAAGAAAATTCTCTAGAAATAGCTACAGAAAACAAACATTAAGAGTTCAAAAGCTTAGTGATTTTCTTGTTTGAATCCGTCGGAGCTTGTCGAAATCCGGTGAGGTCACTGTTCTTCAGCTTGTCGGCTCAGTTCACTGCTCCAAAGAAGGTAAAATTCCTCTTCATTTGAATTTAGCCCAACTTTCTTTAGTGTTTTTGGGGTTGTCCATCGATGCAACTTCGTTTATGTTGTTGTCGATTTATCATTAACTTCATTATGGTGTTCACATTGTTATAAAAAAATGAGGAGTACGGCTTAATGTTGATCTGTTTTCTATATTTTAAAATGGTGTGTTTGGGTTCATGTATTAGCATCTTGTTGAATTGCTCCTAATCGTGTTGAGATTCTTAGTTACTGTTGGTATGTTATGGTTTACGTATGTGTTTATTTCGTTCACCTTTTTTTTATTATTATTATTTATCTATTATGATCTTATCTTTCCTTTAATTTCTTAGCCTTTAGTTTCTGCCATGTCTTCCTGCACTGTTGTCTTCCTAGTGAATATTGAATTGAGCTTAATATTAATTTTAGTCACTGGTTATAGCTTATTACTTGAGTTCACTTTCATTTTCTATGGTTTTGCATCATAAGTATTTTTTTGTTTGTTTGTTTAAGTTTCTGTGTCGATTCTTGCCTATAGGAAATTCCAAAATTGTTAGATGGATGGTGTATATTTTTTTTTTTTAAAAGGAGGAAAACACATCTGTAATTAAATTTTGGCCTCAATTTATATGAATGTGTCTTTTGAAAGAATGAATATGATGATTTGATTTCCTTCTTTAAAATTTTTATTTTAGTTAGCCGTCATTATTCGAATATTACTTGATTTGTGTTCATAAAAGTTTAAGCATTTAGCTTAGATTACGCATCTCCGACTGAAAACTGAGGAGCGCAGCAAGAGAGTGAAAATCGGTAAGAAATTACTTGACGAAGGGCTTACCCCGAGACCTAGCATCGTCGAAGGTCAGGCTTAGGCCTCTTACAAGTCTCAATTGAGGCAGAAAAAAGACGGATTCTTAACCCGATGGGGGATCTTGCGCCTATCTCACACTCCCAAAGCAAATTTGGATTTCTTCTTTCATTTTCCTTTCTTGCATCTTTCTTTCTATCCATAGGTCGGCTTCGCGCAGATAGATCTTTTCCCCGACCGATACCACCATTCATTACCGTGAACCAGCCCCTCTTCAGTATAGGCAGGTCTTTCTTTAGAACATTTCTCATGTTTCCAGTTAGCTCTTCCCCCTTGTGTGGTATTAGATTCTTCCCTCATTTCATGATTCTAGTTATATTTAAATGTTGTCATGGTTGATTGTCTACTTTGGATTATCAATTTTAACTCGTGATGGCTTCTTTATTATTTCATGATTGATAATGTGTGTATGGTTTATGATTATTAATAATATGAGTTAATACTATATGTATGTCTTATTAACTTCGAATATTTTTCTTATCATATTCTAATTTGTATTCCTCTCTTTGCTTTGTTGAAAAATGCCGTGTGAGTCTATTTGGACTCAAATTCTCCCTATTTGCATGACAAGGGGCCATGGAGGCCCTAATTTGTCTCCTCGAGTCGATTCTTTGGTCAATTGAAGCGGAATGGAGGTCAATATACAAATTTGGAGGCTAATGTACATGTCTTGGAAGCAAAAAAATGCAGGAAATCGCGCAGATACAGGCTGTATACATCCGTATACATTGAAAAAACAGGCAGTATACACTGATATACAGTAACTGTATAAAGCGGATACATGGATGAAAAATGGGCCAGACCCAAAACAAAGTGCAACAGCAGTCTTATGAGATTGAATTAACAGGTTGAAGGAAATTGGGCCTGCCAGCCCAACATTTTAAAATTTGGGCAAGGGCCCAAGTTTATGATCTTTTTTCCCCTTTATTGTATTTGATTGTTTCTTGTTTAACTAACTTTATTTGTATGGTTTAAATTTAATTAAATCTCCCTAACGAGGAACCATTTGTGTTAATCTTTTAAGTGATTTTACTTAGCTAGTCGTCTCACTTAGTCATTTTATTTGAACTTTCTTTTCCAAATTATTTCAAATATCTTAAATGAAGTTTCTCTTTTTTCAAAGGATTCAAATGGTTTCATTTTTGTCCTAAAAAATAGTCAAAAAATATTTTGGTCAAGTCGTAGGATAACCGCATGTTAGCGGGCACTTCAAATGCTTTAAAAACCTTCTTGAAGTGTAAATGAGAGCCTCTTATCCATTTTCTCTAAATTTATAAAGATTTAATCTGTTAGAGTCTTTTTAAATTAAGTTTTCTTAATTTTTTTTAAAAAATTAAGTGGCGATTCTTTTCTAAGTATTTTTCTCAAATTATTTTATACTTAGAACATTTTAAAAAGTGTTTTTTCTAAAGATAGTAAAATTACGACATAACAATGGTCACATAAGAATTTACGGAATAAAGATTGAATAACACTAAAGGTTTTCCTTTGAAGAGATGATACCAACCATTTCCATTCAGTTGACTCCACATACTCTTCACATCATTCCACTGAAGCCCACACTCTCAATACTAACAACCATCATAAACACTCCGACCATTTACCTTACTCTAAACTAACACTTTTAAATTAAAACCTTTCTTAGGTACTTTAACAATCAAAAGTAATAAACTTTACGACTCAAACTAGGTGTAAGTCCTTTCAAATGCTCAATATCTGATACAATTGATCATTTCTCACCTTACAAATTCATACCTTGACAAAATATATCACTACGAATGTAGACTTACAATGAAAAATTTAAATTGTAAATTCAATCGTATAACACAACTCCTTATCTATCAACATTAGCTTATACCTTGAAGATTTTTATGAATTCATGGATCTTCGCTTATCATTGATCGCCTCTCCATCGATCTTACGATATCTTTTGCTAAAAATTCAATCGTACTTATTACTAAACTCAAAAACAAAAACAAAAACAAAAACAAAAGCACTTATCATCACACTCGAGCTAATGTATGTACACTCCTTTCTCAAGTCTTATCCAATATTTTTAACCAATCTGATGAACCCATGACACTATTACCATAACCAGAGCATAACAGATGAAACCACACGTCTGTGAACCCAATTCTCAACCCCTCTGAAGATACCTCATTAGCTCTTGCAATCAGAGAAAAGTATTCTTGCTCTCACCTCTTTTTGAAGGCTACATTACATCCCACTACTTTTATTTATTTATTTATTTATGACTTGAGATCCTTGCCATAACCATGAAGTCAACCTTTTTATCGACATGACACCTCAAACCGAGTTATACCAATCAAATTCAAAGGACTAACCCAATTTTATACGATCTTTCTTAGTAAAATTTTCAATTGCCTTTGCCCCAAGTATACTCACTGTGACTTTCTTTACCCATAAGCTTGTAATTCTGATATCAATCCACTCCTTTAGAGCTTCAGATAAAATCACCAGTCCTCATCTAGAATCCTTAAGTTACACTTCACAACTTAATTGTAATAACGCCGTACCAAAGAATTACTACTAAAATCTTCTTGAAAAAAAAACAATGCTTAACCCAAGCGTCTGTAGTAACAAACTAGTTGGTTTCTCAGATGTAAATGCAACAACGAATCACATTATATGAACATGTCATATAACTGATAACTCTTTAAGTAGTTAGTATTCACACTTGACAATCGACGTATTCATTTCCATATAACAGTAGTACCACACTGTGAAAGTCCGTTAGATCCCTCACTAGAACACATCATACATATCGAGAAGATCGTACCCAAATAGCCCACATATTTCTACCCATTGAATAGTTGCAATACATTATCAAATTTGTTCTATCTCTAGCCCAAGCGATCTGCATTGTTTCTTAGATCAGGTCGATTATAAAAGTAACACACTTAATAACTTTAACCAAGTAAGCATCGCTACTATTGTAATAGTCGTATCATGACCCTCTTTGATATACACTCAATCTAGAAAATCGTAGTAGAGATTCTAATCTCAATTGTCACAACATAATTTCATCATTTACTAAGCAACCCATACATGTTATGACAACAATACTAAATGTATTTTCCAAAGTAATGGTGTTCATTATCTAGTCGTCTCTTATAAAACTTCTTGAATGTTGTCACCTTGGCAAAGTCTTCTGACTTCACCCCGTTCTACCTCCGTCAGAAAATCAACCACTTCCTGAAAAGTTTTTTCTGAAGCAGCCACCTATAAGCTTGAATCTGCAAATCTGACCTTAATCCCTTCACAAAGCGACGAATTTGCTCTATTAGACTGAAGCAAAGTGGAGTACCATATTTAGATAAAAACACAAAATTTGGCCTTATAGGCTGCAATAATTATATTATGTTGCTCTATATTCAGGAACTCATCTCTCCTCCTATCCCTCAAAGTTCAGGGTATATACTTCTCCATATAGAAAGCTATAAAATATTTCCCAAGTCATGAGTAGTGTATTTACTAGTCAGCACTAACATGAGACGACCACCACATTTGGTATCTCCCTTGAGCTGGTATATCATAAATTCAACACCAAATCGCTCTACCGTATCCATCTTATGAAGCGAATCATGACAATCAACAAGGAAATCATAAGCATCTTCAGATTCAGTACCCACGAATAATGGGCATTTCAACTTTAAGAACTTAATAAAAAGATCATGTTGGTCACTAGTCATTACATGGCCACATTGAATCGGGGAAACATGCTTATTTGGAAGGACGCATCCTCTCTTTCTAGTGTTGGTATTACCACTTTTGTTGCTCTAGTTCTGACCATAGAGTGAATGAGGAAAGATACCAATTTGTATCACCTAGATACCAATTGGATTCAAGTAATAGCACAAAAGAAAGAAAGAAATGAGTTTTCCTAGAGTCCTATAGCCTCTCGAAGAAAAGTACAGACGTCTCCGTACCGTTCCGCAAAACTCTACTAGACTCGTTTTGGTACAATGAGATCAACGAATCTAGGGCTCTGATACCAACTTTGTCACGACCTAGACTGTCGTGATTGGCACCCACACTAACCCTCCGGTGGGAGAACCACTACTACAACCCGACTAAGCAACTTAAAGAAACTAAAACATTTAAAGATACAGAAGCAGGTTTAAATGACGAATTAAAAATGGAGTTCCCATAAAATTCGAAGGTTTAACAAAAACAACTAACACAATCATCGTGAAAATTCAACCCCTAGAACCTGAAAGTCATTATACCAAAATTCTACTATTCAAAAAGTCTAAGAAAAAAGGGTGCAACCCCGAAACTAAACATCAGAAAAAGTCTAACTATGTAGTCTGAGTCCGAAAAGAATGGACTAAAACTAATGATGGATCTATGACAGCCTGAAAGAACTGGCTCACCCTCGAATTCGGTCTCGGTCAATGATCTCTTAACTGAGGTCTGTCAGTAGCCACTTGAAGATGCCCTGTACTCAACAAAGAAAGAACAAATGCAGTATCAGTACACGAAACCACAGTCTACTGGTAGGATCACGCGGCTACTCCAGTAAGCAAAATATAAGCAAGTAATTACAACACAGTAAACACACATAAACAGAATGCACAACGTAATTATCATTTCAGGAGCAAGATACACTTTCCCAATATCAGTGACAGGTTGACAAGAATGCAATAATCACAAGTGATCCTCTCATGAAACCCACACCCAAACTGTTATTGTGTCAGAACGTGACACCCGATCCAATATACTTGTGTCGGAACGTGACACTCGGTCCTATATATGTATCGAAACATGACACCCGATCCAATATATGTGTCAGAATGCCACACCCGATCTAGTCAGCACAACCACAGTCACAATCACACCCATAATGAACAATATCCATAGTCACACAGTCAAGTAACAGGTTCATGGCATGTAATTGTGCACACATAACCATTTCATTAGATTCAATTCATGTTTTCCTATTCACATACACATATGCATACAATGAAGAAATTAACAGGCATATATCACACAACAGGAAGTTGAACTATCATCTACCTCGAAACCAAGCCTGAATCCTCCTAAGACACTTGAGCCTTCCCTTTTCGGATTCTTTCAGCTTGTTCTTGGTCTAAAACAGTTAAGTAATGCAAGGATCAATAAACAAGGCCTGATTTACTCGGATTATAACAAAAATATCAACCCAAGGCCAAACCCAAGATCCTAATGCTCAACTAGGGCTTTTCCCACCATTAACTTCAGGCCAAAACCCTTCCCCAACGATTATTACCCATGTTCTAAGTTCTAAGAATCAAAATACGAATTAGGGGAGTAATTATCTTACCTTTAGCGCTAGAATTCGTGAAAATCTGACAAGAAACTACCCGGAGTTATCCCTTAGCTCTCAAGAACGAAGTTTTGCAGAAAAATAACGTTATTGGGGTTTTTTCTTGATTTAAGTCGCGACTGGTACGCCACAGCGGGTCTCATCCCACCACAGCGGCCCCTCCTTGACGGGATTAATCCCGCCCCAGCGTCTTGTACGGAGACAGAAACTCAGAATTCGAGTTACAAGCTCCTATTTCACAATACACCTTCAACCCTTGACGTTCTAAAACTACCCTTTCACGCCAAGATTAGTTTCAGGAGTTCTACTCGCCCGAATTCGATTCCGTAAAGCCGTACATGATCCTTAACGTCTTGGCTATCCACTCACATGATCAAATTCATAATTAAATACCCCATCCATTACCGGATTTCCTTAGACCTCATCTGACTCAGATTTCGTCCAAGTCTGTCCTAGGCGAGAAATTTCCAAGTTACTATTCAGAAGTTTTCAGGCCCAAATTCCTTCCCCATTGGCTTTTCCATAACGACGGAAACAAGTTGTTACATTTTTACAGATGCAAGCTTGAACATAAAAAAAGAAAAAGGCAAGCATTGGAATGACAACTATGGATAGTTGTGATCACTTAAGTATTTTATTCTTTAAATAGTTCAAAATTGCATGTTATGCAATTTTAATTTGAATGATCGATCATTGTCCTTATTTTTTAAGAGATTAGGATTTTTATCAATTAATTTTAGTTAAATTATTTTGGACACAGTCTGTTGCATATAAACAAAATATTGTTTCACTTTCATTGAATCATCATTTTTTTTAAATTGCATTTTTACATGCTGTTTGTTATATTCGTTATATTTGTTCAAGAAATAGATTGAAATACAAATAAATAATTATATATATAGATACTTAATTTACCAATAATTTTGGGCACATCATTTTGATAGCTAACGATTTTGTAGAAAAAATGGTTTTAAATTCCCTATATAAGCCTTTACTTGGTCCCAAAGAAAGAGGATGGTTGATAATTTTTTTAGATTTTGGGGGTAAAATTTTCATATTTTTTCATAATGGATAATATCTTTTGTCATTATCTTCTCTGGTGTGTTCACTGCCAAATTGACAGATCCAAATAAACAACGACCTATAGACCCCATAGCTCCACCCACGAGCTACCACTACCAAACCATCCTCACTAACAACCCCCAAGAGACCAACAACTCAACAACAATCACCCATGCGACCCCTTCTCCCAGAGTTCGACAGCCACAACGCGGAAATCCAAATGCTCATCTTCTTTTTCCCCTTGTCTCTCCCATCACGAGGAGCTCCAAGATCTAATGAACCAGAAAAAGTTTAAACAACCCCAAAATGCCACCACTCAACCACTGATTTCCCTTGCCAGACACACCAGAAACCAGCACCAGACCAGCCAACCAAAACGACTAGAAAACCACACCTAAACCAAACCCCATTGCCCGTTTCACGCACCCAGCCATCAAGTAATGATTTATAGTTTACTCTTGGTTTAAACTATAAAGATTAATTCAAAATATATTTAAGAAATAATAAACTATTGTGGGAGATACCGTTAACCAACATAAACCATGTGAGCTATAACATAGAGTTCAGTATACTGCTCCCACATCGAAAAGTGAGTGTTTAACTTGTCAAGGTAAGAACCATGTTCTTAAGCTTAGGTGGATCCACTAGCTAGTGACAATTAAGACTAAGTCCTACGGGGGCATGTAGTTATGGAACAAAAGGATTGCTACTAAAGAACTCTGCCTTTACTGACGGATGTACCTCCATCCCGAAGTCCACTCGGTGCTAAGTAAACTTACAACGGAAAGATGCATAATCATATCATATTCATACTTCTTGAAATGTTAAGAATATAATAATAACAAATCAATAATAAACTTCATATCATAAGAATAGCTCCTTAAAACCATGATTTCATATCATACTCATAAGAGACACTTATTTAAAACATTTAAATTATGATCATCTTTTCATAATAAGAATTACTTCAATGGGAAGCATTCAATTTCATAAAACATGCTTGATACTTGGGAGAGTTGGCAAAATAGGCAATTTCAAGAATTAATTGGACATTAAGTCACAACTCTTGAAAAATTTGTGGTATACCCACTATTTATGACATCACCCATGTGACCTATTTCCAACATACAAAAGCAACTTCTATGTTTTAATATATACACTTTGGTCCTCCCTTCTTTTCCAACAAACACAAGGAATAATATGTGTATTTTCATTTATTACAATTATATTTGAAAAAGAAAAACTCTCCAACAAGAAATCAAAAGAGGCTCGTTTTTGTGCCGATTTTGCCAATTCCGGTGAATTTTCCGACCATATTATCTATTTCACAGGTAAAATCATCATCATCCTACTCATTGCTTTCATATTATAAAATAATCAAAAAAATATTGTTCAAGAAGCCACTCAAAAAAGGTCCCGTTTTCACCTACTTTTTCCGATTTCGGTAACTTTTCAGCCTCCTCACAACTGAAAAATCTCCATTCTTGCTCATTGCCTCCATTGTTATTTCATATATTTTTATTTTTTTGTAAAAAAAATTCCACTATTTTTACTAGCTTGAAAAGCTTTCAAATTTCCACTCAATACCTCATTAGTAGATAGATTGTCGTAGTTTAGAAGTCCTACAAATACATTTATTCATTCCAGTGCTAGAAGAGCATTGGTTACACCCAATTTAATTTATTGACATTTTGTTTGCATACTTTCATACCAGTCATCAGTCAGTCATAGTATGATATAGACCGACATCGTAATCTAGGATCGATCAATTTGGTCTATAATGATAGTAGCTGAAGTAATTATTGCTGGTGGTGATTATATGAGTGTGTGAAAGGAGACTGCCAAATGTTGGAATTGAAAATCATCTAGTAAGGTGATGGTGGTCAGTCCCTTTCATCGCAATGATTCATACACAACATGGTTCAAAGCGTAATTGAGAGTGTACAATTGGCTTGCGAGCCAAGCGACGTTATGATTATCTATCTAATGAATGGAAATAAAAATACATCTCACATTCATAAAAAATGACAGACAGATGTTCCTGTACATGTTGAATGTCGTTGTCAATAGCTCAAAGCCTATATTGAGAATAAATATCGTCTCGAGGTCTCTAGTACCTCCGTCACCACACCCTACAGTTGATGACAATGATTTAGTTAAAGATGAAAGTTTCGGTGATCATTCAATGAATATGAATGTTCATTTTAATGGAATCGAAAGATCCTGGATGTTTTAAGAAAAGCAACGAGAGTGTGGATCGTTCGATTTATGTACTACTTACTATATAGTGTATTGAAAGCTTCTTCCTTTTGCTTTTTTTTTGCCCAAGTTGGTGTCAATATTATGTTAAATATGTAGCCACATACAAATGAATAAAACCAATTTAAGTTTCCTACATATTTTTTTCATTTTATTATTTTTGAATTTTGCAATTCTTTTAGCAATACATATATTGTAATGAATCTGGTCAAACATCGATTAGATGAATTTATACTAAACAAATTAAATGGTCTACATAGTCTAAGCTTGACTGAGATCATTATCCATACTAGATAATCTATATAATTAATGAATTTCAGTGTATGGATTAGTGCAATGATAAAAAGAATATTAGAATATAATAAAAAAAGTAAATAACTAAATATATTATATTATATTATATTGAAGACCATCGATCGGGTGCACTGTAAATTCTAGACTACACACTTTGTCAATAATAAATCAGATGATTTTTTAGCCTTTGCTATCATATTGTCAAAAAGAAAAATAATTAATTAATTAAACAATAAATTATTAAAATTTACACAATTAAATGATATTAAACAAGACATGAGATCATGTAAGAGTCCACGTAGATTGGGGACGACGATCAGAGATGTGTGAGGATGAGTAGTGGTTATATAATCAACATCCTTAGAGTACTGTTAACCAAACACAATTATGTTGTAAGGTGTAACACCTAGGTATTAGAAAGAGCTAAACTTAGAAAGAACTAAATTGGAAATAGCCAAATCTGAAAATTTGCAAGTTATGCATAAGTTATGAGTTTTGGATCAACTTCAACGATCACAACTTTCAGTACAAGATGACTTAGGTGTCCCATAAGATATCAAATGAAAGGTCTTGAAATCCTCCTTCCAACGCCACCGAGTTTGATAAATTTCAAGCTCGTATGAGGGAGATATGCCCATTTGAAATCAGGCTATCCGGTTAAGGGTTACCCAAAAATATGAGGGGTATTTTGGTCTTTTCCTTACCCCATCAGCTTAAAATGAATTATGGTAATATTTAGGGGTCTAAACTGATTTGTTTCACTTTTTACAATTCTAATTCACGCTAAGGGTTATAGAAAAGAGTTCAAGAAGAGACAAGAGGAGAAATGAGGGAATATTCAAGGCGTTCATCAAAATTTCTTGCGGATCAAAGGTTGTTTCGCCAAGGTTTTGATCCCTAAGAGGTATGTGAGTTCTCATAGTGTTGGGTTCGTTCACCCACATGCAAATCATGCTTTATTAAATGCAATTTCATTCTCAAAGTTGAAGGATTTGAGTTCTTGATGAGTTTTCTGGAAATTCCATTCGTAATCTTAATTGTTGGGGTTTTGATGAGTTCTTGAAATGAAAGTTAGTGATTTGAGGGTTGTTTTGATTAGTTATCGTCTACTTATGTTGGGTATTCGAATCTAAGTGATTGGGGAAGAAACCATTTGATTCTAGGCGAATTAGGGTAAAAAATGAGAAAGAAAATTCATCGGGGTTTTCTAGGCTGCGGCTGGCGCGCCGCCCCAACAGTGCACCAGAAACTTTCTTTTGTAGTTTAGGGGCTGGCGCCCTGCGCCCCTCAGTGCGCCAGGATTGCCTGCCCCGACCTGTTCACAGTCCTTTGCTCCGTCTGAGTTCTTTCAAAGGGTACCTTTACTCCCCTTTGATTCTAACTACCCTAAACTACTTCTAAACATATAGAAATCATTCATAACATGAATCATAACCTTGAATTCATAATTCAAATTCAAGGTAGAGTTAAGAGTAAAGTCTTGAGAGTTCTTTCGAGTCTTTTGAGAAGTCTTTTGCAAACATTTTTAAAACTTGTTTTAGGACTTGAGCATTTGAGTTGAGGAAGAGTAGAGTAGAGTTCATTTTCTTTAAAATGATATATGGAAACTAAGTATTTCCAAGAGCAAATGTTTTTAAATTTAAGATGAGAGGAAACACCGATTTTCAAAAGAGTTCATGAACAGTTTTGAGTAATATCTCTTTTAAGAGAATCCTTTTGAGTAATAATGACAAAGTTGAGGATGAGGAAATGTTTTCTTTAAAACATATGAGCTAAGTTATATTTTGGGAGTAGTATTGAGCACCGATATGGGGGATAGTTCTAACAAATCACAGCCCCCATAAACCATGTAGCCAATGTGGGTAGAAAGGGTCATACTTTTTAGATGATTCCTTATTGCTTTTTAGTATAAACTAGTGGATCCACTTAGTTGAGGATTTCTATACCCCGGCAAGGTATAGGACAGTTCTGGCAGCGTGGGCGAGACGTTGTATCATCACATAGCTCATAGTGATAGTTGTCGGTTAGAGAATCTCCCAAACAAAATTTATTTTATATTTTTGTATACAAACTGAGTTATATTGTATTTTCCAATATATTGAGTTGTTATTTACTGTTCTAAAAGCTTTTCTTTATATTGCATTATTGTTATTGCTTTATATTGAATTAATAAGTTGTTTTCTTCAGATCCAGTTTAAGCTTATGTCATGTTTTAGATATTCCCTCGCATGCTTGCACATTCAAAGTACTGACGCCATTTGGCCTACATCATTTTATGATGCAGATACAGGTAACCAGGATCATCAACCAGCGCTTCGTTGATCCAGTTGAGTTCCAGAGTTGTTTGGTGAGCCTCCTTGCTTTCGGAGGATCCCTACTTTATTTTCAGTTATTTCAGTTGTTAGGATGATCGGGGGTCTTGTCCTGACATCCGTCATAGTATTAGAGGCTTCATAGATAGATAGACAATAGTTCATGAGTCTTTTCATTTTCAGTTGGTTATGTTGAGACTTGAGTTGCCTCTTTGGCTAGATGAATGTTTTATTTCTAAAATATTCTGAGAATTTCTTTGAGACATTGAGTAAAGTGTGCTTTTGAGTTCATCTTAATTATGAGTAAGTCTTCCGCTAAGAGTTGAGTCAGGCAAAGGGTTCGCTTGGGGCCAACAATGGTTCTCGAGTGCTCGGTAGCGCCCAAGGTGTAGGCTTGGGGCGTGACATAAGGATTTCATTTGTTCAACCACAATTCATCCTCGTACATCTTTGATTACTATACCCAATTTGCACGGTTCTTATATGATCATATGACTTGTTTAAACTTATTTAATTGTATAAATTTCAATAATTTTTTTTTTATTAATTAATTATTCTCTTTTTAAAATTCTAATATGGTCTATACATATGTATCATAATCTAGTAATCTTTTATGGATGAATGTCTTAATATAGGCTAGACTATACTTAGTTTGGTACTCGACTTATTATAGTCTAGGCTATTCTAAGACCTTCATCCATAATAAACTTACTAGGTTAGGATACATATGTATAGACCATAACTAGTCGAATTTTTAAAAAAGAACAATTAATTAATAAAAATAAATAATTATTAATATTTATACGATTAAGTGAGTTTAAACAAGTCATATATATGATCAAATAAGAGTGCACGTAAATTAGGGAAGTAATCAAAGATGTATGAGGATGAGTTATGGTTGAACAAATGAAATCCTCATAACACATACTTGTACTTTGATAAACATTACTTTGAAGATGTTGATTGTATAATCACTACTCACCCTCACACATCTCTAATATAATCGCTGTCCCCAATTTACGTAGACTCTTATATGAACATATGACTTGTTTAAGCTTATTTAATTGTGTAAATTTCAATAATTTATTTTCTTATAATTATTGTTTTGATAATATGCTAGTAAGAGATATAAACTCATACATTATATTAATTACAAAATCTGTAGTCTAGAATTTACAATGGATTTAGTTGATGATCCTCAATATAATATACTTTATTTAATTATTTACGTTTTTGCTATATACTAATATTTTTTTGACCATTACACCAACCCGCATAAACCTTACAAATAAAAGAGTGTCGATCTATACGGTCCATCACCTATCAACCACACAAGAAATAATTAATTATATTTATGATCTAAGAATAGTGTACAACACTAACACAATTTAAATATCCACTTTTTAAAATGATAATAAAGTACAAGTCAAATCATATCCAATGGTAACATGTGATTTTTTTTTAATATAAAAAGGAAGGAAATCTTTGTTTAACTCCCTCATTATTTTGACTTCATTTTTTGTTCAAAGAAATACGCTCACACAAATCTCTATCATTAGAAGTGTCAAGTACGATTTTCTGTCTAGTAAAACTAACATGATCATAAGCATGTGTTGGACATGGAATATTATTGTGGCCATTCAAATCTTTATCGTTGTCCACGACCTCTATTGATGAAGTGAGGACAACCACACCTTTCAACTCCACTTTCAAAGTATCAATGAACATGTTATTAACTTCATTCATATATGACTTAAATGTTTTCATGTAGGTCTGCTTCATCTCACGAACAATAGGGATAAGGCATAGGTGCACAATCTACATAAAATATATGTAGAAATTACATGATATTCACTAATTTAAAAATATTATTATATAACAACAAATATATTTTTATCTTTGTACTGTTCCTTCTATACTTAAACGAGTCACTTTTTCCGTTATATTGTCGCTCGTCAGCGTATGTCATATTAATAAATAAGAAATGGGTAAAAAAGAATCCATTGACTTTCCAGCATATTTTTCAAGATGAGGAAAAACCTCATATATCCAAACGTGCAATTATAAAAGAATAAATAAATTTATAGTGTCTATATATTACTGCATAAATAGGTAAGAGTCTAAAATCAACAAACTTTTGCTCAATTAGAGTTTTTCTAAAGTCACGATAAATTGTCATCCTTGATTTTACATAAATCTTTGTTGGAAAATAACCTAAATCATTCATACACGTAGATAGGTCATATAACTCAACATAGATATCTCTTGCACAAATTGGCAAGGATAGAGGATCATCAACTTCATCTCCACTATCTCTTATGTTCTCTTCTTCACCACCATCATAACTTTTCCTTAATTCTTTCCTTCTCTAGATTCAACATTCTTACTCTTCTAGGCACTATTGTCCTCATATCTTTCAATCTTGGTCATGCTTTTCATTTTCGACTCCGACTCGATAATTTTTTTCAACTTTGCGTTTTCTATTGCTATAAGCAGTAGAAGCATATCCTTTAATGATTTTTGTACCTTTATCCATACTTTACAATCTATAAGCAAAAATAATTTGTAGTGGTTAATCTATCGACCACTAGTCTATTAACATAAACAGAGAAGTGTTTTAATTAAATATGCAAAACAAGCAGCAATGATTTTAGAAAGGGAGAATACAAAAGATAGCAATAAAAAAATCATTAAAATCCATCAAAATACAAAAAAAATAAATCAAAATCAACAGATAATGTAAACATAAAAAAACAAAAAAAAAATTCTAGCCATTATCCTAAGTAAAATGCAATTAAAGATGTGGAATCAAGAACTTTAACTAAAGACATATCAAATCTTGACCAATTTAATCAAGAACAATAGATTTTGTGGAAAAATCTAAAATTCACTACACTAAAATGCAACAAAAGAATATAGTAAAATGGAGCTAAAACTGTTCAGAAAAGAAGAATAAACTTACCTGAGCATAAGATGATGAAGATTTTGTCTTGGGAAAGAAGATTGGAGAAGAAAAATATTTCTGCTCCTTGAGCATTCAAGAAAATAAGGAAGAAGAGAGGTTGAGGAGAGAGAAAAAAGTTGATGAACTATTAAATAAATTTAAAAAAGAGTGAAGTATTTAATAAATATAAAAAGGGACTTTGTTGTATTTTTATAAACTTATATTTTATCCTTAAGTTTTAAAAATGCCAAAGACACCCATGACCCCACAATCGAACCCCACTTTTTCTCTTTTTCTTAACCTAGCCCTAGAATATAAATCAAAAACAAATTAAGTGGGTATTGGCTAAAATATATTTTGGACGTGGGAACAATACCAAATTATCTCTTGATACTTTATCTAAAAGCATCCTTGATTCATAAATTCTTCAATTCATAATGCATGCATATCTTCAAAGCTTAGTTTATAATCATAAAATATTCATATAAAATAGGTTCATGTAAGAATCATTAAAAATATGTAATTATGATCAAACCATGCATAATAAGATCAATTATGAAGAATAAACTCAATTACGATTGAACTCATACATAAATCATGAAACCCTAGAATTTGGGTGAGAATTCATAAAGAGAATTTTGGAATTCTTTGGGACTCAATGGATGAAGAAGGAATCCATTGATAAACTTCCCACATACTTTGATGAACCTTAGCCTTGAACTTGAAATAAGAGACTTGAACTTGAAGAATCCTAGAAATCACTTTGGGAGATTTCTTTGGAAAGAAGACTTGAGAGCTTAGAAGTTTGGGAGAGAATGGGAAGGAATTGAAGCATAAAATCAGTTATAGGGTTGAGGAATAGTCTAGAAACGACATAGTTTAGGTATTAAAATGGTAGGGAAATATCCAAATAATCCTGAATAAAAACTGTCGAAATGGCTCTACGACACCATGTACGATCCGTACATGCTTTTACAGACTGTACTAGTGATTTGTAGACCAAATAATGGAAACCAACTTCTCTAAACTCCAACTACGAACACCCATCTACGACCCCTCATTCCTTCCACAGGACATAAACCGTCTCATACATCCCAAAGTCCAGAAATCCTTCCAAGTCAAGAACTCAAACCAAGAAAGGCCATGTACGGACATTAATTCATTTTACAGATCATACTGGTTAGTCATGTACCATCTTACTAAAAGTTCAACTTCTTTATTATAATCCACGAACTAGGGAATATGAACCATACTACTTTGTACGACCCGTACATCCAATCATGGATCCCAGGCATCCACTTTTCACCAAGTCTGGAACTCCATCAATAAGCCTCACCTACAACCCATCCTGGTTGTCATGCCCCGAGCCTACACCCTGGGCGTGACCGGCACTCGAGAACCATTGCTGGCCCCAAGCGAATCCTTGTCCTGGCTCAATACTCAGCGGAAGACTTACTCAACATAGAATAAACTCAAAAGATAAACTTTACTCAACTGTCTCAAAAGTAAACTCAGAATATTTTAGAAATAAAATATTCACTAGCCAAAGAGGCAACTCAAGTCTTGAACATTAAAATTTGAAAATGAAACGTCACATGAACTACTGTCTATCTATCTATGAAGCCTCTACTAACTGAGATGGACGTCGGGAAACAACCCACGACATCCTGATAACAAAACTGAAATGATAAAACATAAATGAGGGATCCTCCGAAAGCAAGGACACTCACTAAAATAAATCTGGAACTCGAATTGATCAACGAAGCACTGGTTGATGATCCTGATTACCTGTATCTGCATCATGAAACGATGCAGGCCAAATGGCGTCAATACATTGTATGTACGAGCATGTAAGGAGAAATATAAAACATGACATAAGCTTGAAATGGAACTGAAGAAACGACATACCACGTCTCAACTCAACTCAACTCATTTCAATATAAAAGCAATAATAATAATGCGATATAAAGAAAATCTTTAAAACAGTAGATAACAACTCAATGTATTGAAAAATATAATACAACTCAGTTTGTATGTAAAAATACAAAATAAACTCTGTTTGGGAGATTCTCTAACCGACAACCATTACTATGAGCTATGTGATGATACACCATATCGCCCACGCTTCCAGAACTGTCTTATACCTTACCGGGGTATAGAACTCCTCAACTAAGTGGATCCACTAAGCTATGCTTAAAATGCAATAAGGAATCATCTAAAAAGTATGACCCTTTCTAACCACGTTGACTACATGATTTATGGGAGCTGTGAGTTGTTTGAACTCTCCCCCATATCGTTGCTCAATACTACTCCCAAAATATAACTTAGCTCATATGTTTTAAAAAAAATATTTCCTCATCCTCAAATTTGAGATTATTACTCAAAAAGTTTCTCTTAAAAGAGATAGTACTCAAAACTCCTCATGAACTCTTTTGGAAATCGGTGTTTTCTCTCTTGTTAAATGTAAAAACATTTACTCTTGGGAATACTTAGTTCCCATATATTCATTTAAAAAAAATTGAAACTCAACTCTACTCTTCCTCAAACTCAAGTACTCAAGTCTTAAAACAAGTTTAAAAGATTGTAAAAGACTTCTCAAAAAGACTCGAAAGAACTCTCAAGACTTTACTCTTAACTCTATCTTGAATTTGAATTATGAATTCAGGGTTTGTGATTCATGTTATGAGTGGTTTCTTGATGTTTAAAGAATATTTTGAGTGTGGATATCAAGTAGAAAATATAGGTACGATTCGAAGGAACGTACACAGAAAGAAGGACGGAAGGGTAAGGGACCCTGGTGCACTGAGTGGCGTGGGGCGCCAGCCCCTAAACTACAGGTGGGTTGGGCGCACTGAGTAGAGTGGCGCCCCAGGACCCTTCCTACAGAAACTCACTTGGGGCGCACTGAGTGGCGCGGCGCCCCACCCTTTTTCCCATAAATTTTGACGAATTTTTTCGCTTCAATTTCATGTCTAACTCCTCTAGAATCGAACGATTCCCCTCAAACTCTTATGGATTCTTAGACCCAACCTAATTAAAATGAAATCCACTCTAAATTACTCAAGAACAACACCCAAACACAAGATCCTTAACGCAAGAACCCAATGAAGCCTCATACTTAAAGAATAGATCACAAACTTCAAGAAACTCATCAAGAACTCAAATTTATCAATCTTTATGGATGGATTCAAATATATATATCATGATTGGAGTGTGGGTGAATGAACCCAATACTATGAAAACTTACATACCTCGAATTGGCAAAATCCCTTGACAAATCTCCCGAATCTTGATGACCGCCTTGAACTTTTCTCCTCTTCTTGAACTCCTCTCAAAACCCTAAGCGTATTTGGGATTATGAAAACTGACCCAAATCAGATTTGACCCCAAAATATTACCATAATTTGTTTTAAGCTGATGGGGTAAGGAAAAGACCAAAATACCCCTCACTAATTCGGGTAACTTTCCTTAACTGGACAGGGAAACTTCAAACAGGAATATCTCCCTCATACGAGCTCGAAATTTAGCAAACTCGGTGGCATTGGAAAAAAGATTCCAAGACCTTTCATTTGATATCTTATGTGCCACCTAACTCATCCTGTACTGAAAGTAATGATCGTTTGAAATTGACCCAAAATTCACAACTTAAGCATAACTTGTAAAATTTCAGATTCTGCTCTTTCCAAATTAGTTCTTTCTAAATTTACCTCTTTCAAATACCGAGGTGTTAAAATATCTTCCCCTTGGGAACATTCATCCTCGAATGAGATTACTCTAAGTAGACTAAGGGTGGTAACATCTAACACCCAACTCAAACACTCAATATGCAAAATAACACAACATTTCAACTTAAGAAGTACCAAGAAAAGAATTAGTACCTTGATTTGGTTCTCCGGACTCAAATAGATGTGGGTATGTCTTCTTCATATCCTCTTCAGCCTCCCAAGTAGCTTCCTCAACAAATTGGTTCCTCCATAAGACCTTAATTGATGCTACCTCCTTGGTTCTCAACTTGCGAACCTGACGATCTAGAATCTGAACGGGAATCTCCTCATAAGATAGGCTATCCTTAATACCAATATTTCCAGTCGGTATAATCAGTGAAGGATCGCCCATACACTTCTTCAACATTGATATGTGAAATATCGGATGAACCGTTGCTAACTCTAACGGTAGATCCAATTCATAGGCTACATTTTCAATCCTCTTGGATATCTTGTAAGGAACAATATACCGAGGACTAAGCTTCCCCTTCTTACGAAATCTCATAACACTCTTCATGGGTTACACCTTCAAGTAAACCCAATCATCCACCTCAAACTCTAAGTCTCTTCTCCTAACATCAGTATAGGATTTCTGACGACTCTTTGCTGTTTTCAACCTTTCCTGAATAGTCTTCACTTTCTCCATATCTTGATGAACCAAGTCTGGTCCTATCAACCCAGCCTCACCAACCTCAAACCATCCAATATGAGATCTACATCTTCTCCCATAAAGAGCCTCATAGGGAGCCATTTGTATGCTAGAGTGGTAACTGTTTTCGTAAGCAAACTCAATGAGAGGTAGGTGATCATCCCAATTATCCTTTAAATCGATCACACACACCCTCAATATATCCTCTAAAGTCTGAATCGTACGCTCTACTTGACCATCAGTCTGAGGATGGAAAGTAGTATTCAAATTTACCTTCGAACCCAAGCCTTTCTGGAAAGACTTCCAAAATTGTGCGGTGAATTGCGCACCTCTATCTGAAATGATGGACATCTAAACTCCATGAATTCTGACTACCTCTTGAATATATAACTTAGCATAGTCCTCTGCTGAATAGGTAGTCTTTACTGGTAAGAAATGGGCTGATTTAGTCATTCGATCTACAATCACCCAAATCAAATCATGCTGCATGTGAGACCGCGGTAAACTAGTAATGAAATCCATATTGATCATCTCCAACTTCAATTTTGGAAGTTCTATGTTCTGAGCCATATCACTGGGCCTCTGGTGCTCTACCTTGACTTGTTCGCAATTCGAGCACTTAGCAACGAACTCTGCAATACACCATTTCATACTACTCCACCAATAGACTTCAATAAAGTCACAATACATCTTTGTGGAACCCGGATGGATAGAATATCTGGAGCTATGAGCTTCCTCCATGTTTCTCTATTAGAATTCATCCACCTTTGGTACACACAATCTACCTTGATACCTCAACACTCCATCTCCCCTTTGTTCAAAAGCCATCACTTTTTGCTTATGAACATTTACCTTCAATTCAAGCAAAATAGGGTCTTGATCTTGTTTCTCTTTCACTTCAGACACTAATGATGATTCAACCCCATTCATCATCACTACTCCTCCTTCATTGGAATCCATTAAACTCCCAATCGTGCAAGTCTGTGCACATCTTTGGCTAATTCTTTCTTGTATTCCTTAACATGGGCGGTACTACCCATAGACAATCTGCTCAAAGCAGCAACAACAATATTAGCCTTACCTGGGTGATAGAGAATACTCATGTCATAATCCTTGAGTAACTCCAACCACCTCCTCTGTCTGAGATTAATCTCTTTCTGACTGAATACATACTAGAGACTCTTGTGATCGGTGAACACATCAACATGAACACCATAAAGATAGTGGCGCCATATTTTCAAAGAAAACACTACACAGCCAACTCTAGATCATGGGTTGGGTAATTCCTCTCGTGAATCTTAAGTTGTTTGGAGGTATAAGCGATGACTTTGCCATTCTGCATCAATACACAACCCAGTCCAACTCTGGACGCATCACAATATACCACAAAGCCTTGTGTACCTTCTGGTAAGGTCAACACTGGGGCAGTAGTCAACCTAGTTTTCAATTCCTAAATGGTTATGTCACAAGCTTCAGACCATTGAAACTTAACTATTTTCTGAGTCAACTTGGTCAACAGGGATGAAATAGATGAAGAACTGATTAACGTTTCAAGCACACCTCATCCAATTCTAGGTGCAAATGATCGTTAAGCAGTATAAAACCCAACAATTAAGTATGGGTCATTGAAACTACTAGTAAACAACTAAATATCAGTGGGTAGGCTAGACTATAATTGAAATAGCTTTCTCTCGAACAACTATTTGTCTTCAAGTGATTTCTCTCGAACATCAAAAAACATAGAAATTAAGAACAACCCAAAACCTTAATAAATCTTCTCTCTCGAGCAAGATATGTAGGACTGGGTTTATTATTCACTCTCTCGAGCTGAACCTAAATCAACTCAATACATACAAATCATTAATCAATAATTTTAGTTCTAAAACCTCTCTCTCGAAGCCAAGAACTCTAAAATAGAACTGCATTTGCAACTACAATTCATAAATTAAACCACAATTAATGATTAAACCCACTTCAAAATAGCATTTAAACTAGTAATTAACAATACCAACACACTAATTCAACCCATAATCACATCATAAAAAGATAAAAACCATTACCGAATCGATTAGCCATCAACTGGGTAAGATCATATCAAGTGCTTGCATCACTTAGTCAACCGAACCAACGGGGTAAATTCTAGGTGTCATCACACAATTGTTCAAAGTAATCTCAACACCAGGCATTGGCACCAATTTCAAACAAGACTCTACACTTTCGCTTGTGTACAATGTTCATCACAAGAGACTCATTCGATAACCGACTAGTCACAATGAGATGCTAAAAGTTCACACATTATTTATGCAACTTCATTGGCCTCATTGTAGCCGCACATTCATTTCGTTCAATTAAGAACACTATTCAAGTCATCGGTATTGATCATAACCGATACTCAAATTTATACAAGAACAACCTCAAGCCACAATCACAAACAATAGGGGTGGCACAAAATTTTTAAAATAGGTCAAAACCATTTCCATTCAAAACAAGGAGCCACAAGCTCAACCATCCACAAGATAAAAATCAAAACACATATATAGCTCAAAATACCAAAAATTCACAAATAAAACAGAATCACAAGAGGTAGGTATGGAAATACCTCACCCCATCCACAAAAGAAAAGCAGTTGTCCTCAAATGAAACTAAAAATACAAAAATCACAAAAACAACAGAGAGGGAGGTAAAGAATGATCCTGTCTACACAATCGCTCCATCCGTCGGGGCATCAGTGCTCGGGGTCACACTCTGGGGTTGGGCATCAGTACCCGGGGTCACACTCTGGGGTTGGGCATCAGTGCCCAGGGTAACATCAACACTGGCTCCACTAGAGCTTGGCATGGAAGTCTCTCTCAACGAAGCTTGTCGGGCAATCTCAATCATGGCACCCTCTAGGTCTGCCAGATCATCATTTACAACAGCATCTCACTCCTCAAGCTGCTCTTCATCGGTCTCGGCCTCAGACTCATCAACAATAACATCCTCTAAAATATCATCTCCTGTGGTAGCCGGAGGTACCTCAGCATGGGCTGGAATCTCAGCACTTGGATCCTCGGGGATCTCAACTGACCCAAACAACGAAGTGAAGTCTGTGGACTTAAGATGGTCCATATCCTTCCTAAGCTCAAAAACCTCAACTTTCAAAGCCGTAACCTCAGTAGTCACCCCCTGTCCTCTCTCACAAGTCACTACTCTCGCAGTGAGAGCATTAATGGCAGCCTAAAGAGGTGTGAGTGCAGCTGTGATGGCTCGCTCAATCATCCAGGGCACCTCGGCCTCCATCCAGGAAGCCCGCACGTCGGCAGAATGGGCTAGGTGCCCCATCTTGAGGAGCATGGACTGAGAGATCGGAGGCCTGGAGGCAGTGGTACCTGAAGCAACTCTAGGAGGCTGGAAAGGAGTGAAAGTAGATGTACCTGAAGGCCCGGAGTAGGCAAAGATGCCTCTACAGGTGTAGAATCAACATCAACCTCTGGGGATGTGTCCACCAGAGCTGCTCTCCTCCTATCCACCTCATCCCGTGTGTACTCAGCCTCTATGCGCCAGATGTCGGTGGAGGATGTGGGTGTGACCTCAACGTCCCTCTTCTCATCAAGAGGAACTCCAGTCCACAGACACAACTCTGTAATAAGCCTTCAGTACGGAAGGGATGTCTGGCACTGTTTGGCCCTCATGGCCATCTCCTGCTCTATGATCAGCCCTAGATTTAGACTCTTCTTGGCTATAATAGATCCGGGACAGGCCACATTTGGGTGGTGGAGAATGGAATCGTTCTGTGACGGCATGATCGAGCTACTAATGAAATCGAACCAATACCGGGCTGCTATGTTCAAGTCCTTCTTCTCGATAGGGGTTCCGACCTCAATACACCTCGGGGTGGTGTCAGAGATAAGGGGAGCTAGCCAGCCCTTTAGGTCATCCATAGTCTGTGAAGTCGTCATCCTCTAGTACTCATGCTCAAAACCTGTAGCTCTGTCCAGTACAACATTTATATGATCGCTGCTACATCCCACTGTCTTACCTCAAACTACCACAGACTCCACCGGTCTAAAGGCACTGGCCTTCTTCTTCCCCTGGGTTACCAAGTCACCATATTTAGTGTAGAAATCTCTAACCCAAGTGGGGATGTATGGGCCACGGGGCCTGGTGAACATGTCGAACCTGTGGTACCGAAGTGTGTCCCATACAAGAGGGTACCTGTCCACCACACCATCCGTGGACAATCGCTTCTCCTCTAGGATGGTCCTCAATCCCTCGGCCTTTAAACGGTTGAGTAACCGGGGAGGAGGACCCTGAACTAGTGGTGCTGGAACCACCGTCTATGCCGGAGCTGGCACTGTATCAGCAGCAGGGGGTAGACTCCGGGATCCTAGATCGATCTTGCCGAACCCTTGCATGAATTTATGCTTGCCGGGTCTGTAGTGGTTGGTCATCTTCAGGATCGGAGAGTGAGACCTGAGAGTCAAAAGAATCCCCATCACTGTCGGAGTTGCGCTCCGGTCTCTTAGCTACGGGCGCTTTGCCCCTGCCTTTGCCTCCCTTCGGAGGTGCTTTCTTTCCCTTTTGTGTAGAAGCAGTTGCTCCCTCATTTATTACGATGTCCCATGCTCTTTTGCGAGGCGGCATGCCACTTTCATCTAAGTTGGTCATAGCCATATCTACAAAACACATTATTAAGAGTTAGAAAAATTTCAAAAAAAATGTGCAGAATTAAGGTTGCAGATAAACTCACCGAACCAATCGGCGAATCAACGAGTCACTTTGGCGAGCCAGATCGGGCTCGCCGAAAGGATTGGCTTGAAAATTTTAAGAAACAAGGCAGGTTGGCGATGTGCAGGGCTCTTCGGTGAATCGCCGACATCACTCGGTGAGCTCAGACTAGCCCCCCGAAATTAACAGTGTGTTTTAGGGGTTAGGGGCGCAGAAAGGGCGATCAAAGGAAACATTCGGTGAGTCGCCGAGTGAACTTGGCGAGCTCAGGCTTTCCGCCGAAAGTTACAGACTCTAACTAAGCCAATTTACGAAATTAAGGGCGATCAAGGGGGACGTTGGCGAACTGCCGAACCGTTCGGCGTGCTCGACCCAGCTCGCCAAACTGCCCAACGTGCCAAATTTCAACCCCAATTTCCAAAATTAAGCCCGTAGCCCACGAAATCAAAATAAAACACACACATTATGCAATTCATACAAGACCCATAAGACCCATGCCTCCGGGGTATTCAGACTTCCCCCGATTTGGCCAAAATTGGCCATTTGATGACTTTTGCCATTAAGAATGACGTCAAACGCTCCATCATTGGGCAAAGTACGTCAGTTAGCACAATTGGGGATTACTTAGACTTCACCCAACTAGACCCAACATAAAAAAACCGCGACCCAACAATTTAGAATCAATTTTAACACACGAAACTCAGAAAATCATTTTTTTAAGCAATTAGGTGCAATTTCGAAATACTAAATAAGCAATCAACCACATCAAACACGATTTCAGCATAGACCCAACACAAAACAACACAATTTATCGAATGCATTCGAGTTCAACCACTAATCAAGAGTTCGGGGTTTGGAAAACCAACCTGAATGCCAAATTTAGAATTTGATAAGCTAGGCGGCAATGCAATCCAAATACAAACATGAGATCAAGAGCACAAAGCAAGTAAAATAGCAAAAATATGGGAAATCAAAGTGCGGGTGTGAGTGTACGGGGTTAGAAATAGGAGAATATGAAAGATTTTGAAATTTTAAACCATTTGGCCTTTTAAAACCTTTCAGTTCGCGGTCCTTTCGGCGGTATAAGTCATCCACGCCGAACCACTCGGCGATGCGCCGAGTGGTAACTTACCTCGCCGAGTTTTACAGGACTCCCAGTTATCTTGGGGTCCAAACGGCAGACAAAATCGGGCTCGTCGATTAATTAATTGGCCCGTCGAGTTTTACAGACCTCCACCTAAAGTTTTGTTGGTCCAACGGCGGTCCAAGTCGGGCTCGCTGACCTTTTCGGTGAGACGCCGACTGGACTCTATGGCTCGCCAAACTTCACATTCTCAAACACACTCCACTTTTGAACCTGCACAATCAACACCCATTATTCAAAATCAAACTTAAAGCATTAAATACTTGGGTTGCCTCCCAAGAAACGCCTTAGTTAACGTCGTGGCACGATGAAAATACCCATTCAGGCTTCATTCTTGGGGTTTGCCATTGTATCAATAGGCAATTCCCCTTGTTGTCTTAGATTCAGATGTGAAGAAATTTGACCCATTTGGGTCTCCAGCTGCTTAATAGAGACTGTGTGAGAGGTCACCGTTTGGTTGAGAGTTGAAACATCATCTTTCATCTCTTTCAATACTTTATCAGACCTTTCAACTTTGGTGAGAATGTGTGAGAGCATATCTTCAGTCCGGCCACCCTCAGAATCTTTGGACTTTTGACGCTCATGGGGAGGAACATACCTATCCTTTTCTCCTTCTCTATCCTTCCAAGTGGCGTTACGGTCACGCCATTCTTTGTCACGGTCTCTCCAACCCTCATCTCTATTCCATCCTTGGTTTCCACCCGGCCTTGGGTAGTTAGCACGATAACCTCCTTCTTGGTTGGCTAGGAAGTTCACTTCCTCATTGTACAGCGCTTCAAACCTTGCATCATCGGGGTTCACTCCACCAACACCCACATCATTGACACTCTTTGAACCAACACCCATGACATTCTTAGCCAAGATATCCAGCTGAGTAATCATTTTAGCCATGTTCTGGTCTCTCTCTTGATCTTTTTCGATCTACTATTTTGTCAATTTATAAGTGAGATGAGAGACTTGGTCTTCTCGAGTATACAATGCTCTATTTATCTTGGTCATGCAATCAAGGAGTTGGCAAGCTATTATGTAGGGCTGTTGCATTATACCACCTAGAGAAAGTTGGTCAGCCACTCCTTTGTTTACCGAATCAAGGCTTCTATAGAAATATTGCAGCAGCACATTATCAGGAAGTCCATGAGTTGGGCATTGAAGCACCAGCTTCTTAAATCTCAGCCATGTCTCATGGATTGGCTCACCTTCCAAGCATTTGAAACCTTGGATTCCATCCCTTAGAGTCATCATCTTCGATGGGGGAAAGAATCGCACTAGAAATATTGTGGTCAGCTCATCCCATGAGGTGATAGAGTCCCTTGGTAACTCAGCCAACTATTTAGTCGCTTCACCAATCAACGAGAATGGGAACAACCTGAGACGGACCGATTCTTGCAATATGTTTTTAAATGAGAACGGCCCACAAACATCAACAAAATTCCTGATATGCTCATTTGGATCCTCATGCGCCAGTCCCCCAAATAGTCCCTTCAATTGGAGGAGCTGAAGCATTGTGCTTGTTATGTGGAAAATAACGTTTGCTTCAGCTGGAGGTAAACGAATGGCACCAACACCACCCACTTGGTTTGGGTCATTGACATCATTGAGATTTCCAATGTCATCTTGGTGGCCCGCTTGGCTACCATTACTTCCGTTAACGCTCATCTCCTCTTCTGTTTTACACAAACAACACAAAACCAAAAACAAAAATAAGTAGATTCAACTATAACTACAAAGATCACAATTCAACTTCAATAAAAGAATTTTAAACAACACCACTCCCCGACAGTGGTGCCATTTTGATTAACGTTTCAAGCACACCTCATCCAATTCTAGGTGCAAACGATCGTTAAGCAGTATAAAATCTAACAATTGATTTGGGGTCGAATCCCACAGGGAGTGGTACGTGTTCAAATTTGACTATGAAGTACAAATGTGATCTAACTAGCTATCAGAATAGATATTATCGGAAAAGGACACATTACAAATCAAAGGGGTGACATCAAATGTCAGATGGGGGGTTTTGATTTGCAATTATCAACTACAAAGCAGTGAAATAGCAATGAGATAACAATAAGGAGAGAAATCCTCAGGATGTGATCAATTATAGGTGAATTTTGATATATGGGTAATTGAAACTACTAGTAAACAACAAAATATCAGTGGGTAGGCTAGACTATAATTGAAATAGCTTTCTCTCAAACAACTATTTCGCTTCAAGTGATTTCTCTCCAACATCAACAAGTATAGCAATTAAGAACAGCCCAAAACCTTAATAAATCTTTTCTCTCGAGCAAGATGAGTATGACTGGGTTTAGGATTCACTCTCTCGAGCTGAACCCAAATCAACCCAATACATACGAATCATTAATAAATAATTTTAGTTCTAAAACCTCTCTCTCGAGCAAGCCAAGAACTCTATAATAGAACTGCATTTGCAACTACAATTCATAAATTACACCACAATTAATGCTTAAATCCACTTCAAAATAGCATTTAAACTAGTAATTAACAATACCCACACACTAATTCAACCCATAATCACATGATCACACCCCAAGAGTTGGAGTTTTAGCCGAACATCATAAAGAGATAAAAACCGTTACCGAATCGATTAGCCATCAACTGGGTAAGAGGAATTCAAGCTTCACAATGCTCCAATTCGAAGAAAATTCGAAATCCACTTGCAAAATCTCTAAATTGAGTCTCAAAAACATCAAGTCTACTTAGAAACATCAGAGAAAACTGTTCTACACTAAAATGGATTAAAAATTTGATAATAAATTAATGTTCCAAATGTAATTTATAGTCGGCGAAAATAAGCCACGAAGGGCCACTCGGTGAAGTAAGTTGGGCTCGCCGAACCACTCGGCGAGCCGCCCTTTGACCTCTTCCATCGTCCTTTCGCCTTAGCATTCAACATCCTCGAGGTCTGTAACTTTGGGCGATCTATCTTTGCTTCACGGAATGACTCGGCGATTCATCGACTGCTCCTTTTCATCGCCGACTTGATTTATTCTTTCAGGTCTTGGCACACTGGAACTTTAGGCGGTGAGATTAGCCACTCGGCGACACGTCGAGTGCTCTTGGCAATCTTCAGGCTCGCCCTTCTTCATTGCTTCAGCTTTTTTTGTTCTTTTTTGCCTATTAGTGTCCTTGCTTTGCTCCTCAATCAATATACCTGAAAATCAAGGCATTAACATCAGTTTATAGCATAAATTAGGCATTTGAGGACACTAAATCTATCAAAACAAAGCCCTAAATGAGTCCAAATCTTGGACTCATCAAGAACCCTCAACAAACCTTCTATTATAGCCAACCAATCCCATGAAACTCCTAATATCTATTGGAGATGTGGATCTAGGCTAGTTGTGCACTGCCTCAATCTTCTTAGTGTCAACTCGAATCCCATCACCTGAAATAATGTGGCCTAAGAATGCTAGTGACTCAAGCCAAAACTCACACTTAGAGAATTTAGCATACAACTTTCTATCCTTGTGAGTTTGAAGAACTACTCTGAGATGACTAGCATGATCCTCCTCATTCCTTGAATAAATACAGAATGTCATCAATAAACACGATAACAAACATATCTAGATAAGGCTGAAACACTCTGTTCATAAGGCCTATGAACGTTGCAGGAGCATTAGTTAGGCCAAAAAACATAACCAGAAACTCATAATGACCATAATGGGTCCTGAAAGTTGTCTTAGGGATGTCACTTTCTCTTACTCTCAATTGATGATAGCCTGATCTGAGGTGTATCTTAGAAAAATAAGTGGCACCCTGAAGCTGATCGAAAAGATCATCAATCCTCGGAAGGGGATCCTTATTCTTGATAGTAACGTTGTTTAATTGACGGTAATCTATACACATTCTAAGAGAACTATCTTTCTTCCTCACGAATAAGACTGGAGCGCCCCAAGGTGAGACACTTGGTCGAATGAAAACTTTATCAAGAAGGTCTTTCAATTGCTCTTTTAACTCTTTTAACTCGGATAGAGACATTCTATATGGCGGGATAGAAATAGGATGAGTATCAGGAAAAATATCTATACTGAAGTCGATTTCTCTCTCAAGAGGGACTCCAGGAAGATCATCTGGAAAAACTTGTAGAAACTCACTCACAACTGGAACTGACTGAATAGGCGGTGTCTCAACACTAGAGTCATTAACTCGGACTAAATGATAGATGCACCCCTAGGAAACTAACTTTCTCGCCTTAAGGTACGAAATAAAATGATCCTGAGGCACTGCTGAACTACTCCTCCACTCTATAACTGGTTAATTAGGAAACTGGAACTTAACTACTCGAGTTTTACAATCAACTAAGGCATAACAGACATGAAGCCAGTCCATACCTAGAATAACATCAAAATCTACCATGTCTAACTCGACTAAGTCAGCCATGGTGTCCTTGTGATTGACAGTAATGGTACAATCATGATAAACTCTCTCAGCTAGAATAGACTCCAACAGGTGTGGAAACACTAAAGGGCTCAACAAGTTGCTCAAGAAGGATATCAAAACTCATAGCAACAAAAGGAGTCACAAAGGATAGACTCGCACCTGGATCTAGAAATGCATATACATCAAAAGTAAAGACTTTGATCATACCCTTGACAACATCAGGTGAATCCTCTTGCTCTTGGCGTCTAATGATAGCATACAGATGGTTTGCTCCTCCGCCTGTCCCTGAAGTAGCTCCTCTAGGTGCAGCTCTATCTGGTGGAGCCACAAAAGAAGATTAGGCTCTATTGCCCCCATTGCCATTACGCTACTTATTCTTCGGGCACTCTCTTATGAAATGAAAATTCTGACCACACTTGAAGTAACCAGTGGAGCCATCACGACACACTTGTAGGTGGTTCCTACCACACTTAGCACATGCAGGAGTCCCATTACCTTCTTGTTCCACACTACCTTGAGACTGTGCAGTTCTAGCTCTAAAGTTCTGAGAGTTTTGATTCTTGAACTCACCTCTGTTCCTTGGTGTACTAGTAGATGATGGAGTAGGTCCATTTGGCTTGTGTTGAAAGGATGGCCGGTTCGCATTGTTCTTCTACTGCCCGGACACATTTCCTGATGTCTTAGCCTTCTTGTTCCGGAACTCTTCTCTATCTCCCAGCTTATCCTCCTCAACCTGTTGCAGATGAATCATCAGCCTTGCTATGTCCATGTATCCTATCAGCATAGCTGCCTTGCCTTCTTTACTTGACAAGCGAGACAGCCCAGATACGAATAAACTCATCTTGCTCCTCATATCAACAAATCATCTCCGGAACATAACGGGACAATTGAGTGAACTTGAGGCCGTACTCATGCACACTCATTGAGTCCTGCTTAAGATTAATGAATTCTCTAACCTTTGCCTCTCTAACTTCACGGGGAAAGAAATGCCCCATGAAGGTCTCTTCGAACGCAGCCCAACTCCCAATTGGTGTACCCTCAACTCAACTCTTCTTCCATTGGTCATACCAAACTCTAGCAATAACCTTCAGTTGGTATGCGGCTAGTTCCACTCGCTCAACATTAGCAACATGCATCACCCTCAAACACTTTCTACAACTCTTCCACAAAGTTTATGGATCCTTTGTGACATTTAAAACGGTGAAATCTGGAGGATTCATCCTCAAAAACTCACGGATCCTGGATGTATCAGCTACCTCCTGTCGAACCCCTCTCTGTTGCCCAGCTTGGTTGGTCACCACTTGACTCAACATCCGTATAGCTTCCCCGAACTCAGCATTAGTGACCTCTCCTTGGGGTCGTACTTCTGGTGCATTGGGGACCCCTTGATCCCGAGGATCAACATTTCTCCTAGTAGGACGACCTCGGAAAGCTCTTCGTGGAGGCATGATCTGAAAGATACGCGCAAGCACGAATAAAAAAGAAACTTTATAAAGTTGAACTCTATCACACGAAAAGAGTATGAAAGAAGTGAGATAGTTCCTAAATGTCGTAGCCTCCTAATTATAGATGTGGCGCGCTTCACACCGATAACTAAGAATCTACAGACAAGGATTCATAGACACTCTAGGACTCTTGAATTCTGTGCTCTGATACCATATTTGTCAAGCCCCAAGCCTACACCCTGGGCGTGGCCGACACTCGAGAACCATTGCTGGCCCTAAGTGAACCCTTGGCCTGTCTCAATACTCAGCGCAAGACTTACTCAACATAGAATAAACTCAAAAGATAAACTTTACTCAACTGTCTCAAAAGTAAACTCAGAATATTTTAGAAATAAAATATTCACTAGCCAAAGAGGCAACTCAAGTCTAGAACATTAACATCTGAAAATGAAAAGACTCATGAACTATTATCTATGTATCTATGAAGCCTCTACTAACTGAGATGGACGTTGGGACAAGAGCCACGACATCCTAATAACAAAACAAAAATGATAAAACATAAACGAGGGATCCTCCGAAAGTAAAGAGGCTCACCAAACAAATCTGGAACTCGAATGGATCAACAAAGCGCTGGTTGATGATCCTGGTTACCTGTATCTCCATCATGAAATGATGCAGGCCAAATGGAAACAGTACATTGAATGTACGAGCATGTCAGGGGAAATTTAAAACATGACATAAGCTTGAACTGGAACTGAAGAAATGACTTACCTCATCTCAACTCAACTCATTTCAATATAAAAGCAATAACAATAATGCGATATAAAGAAAATCTTTAAAATAGTAGATAACAACATAATGTATTGAAAAATACAATATAACTCAGTTTGTATGTAAAAATACAAAATAAACTCTTTTTGGGAGATTCTCTAACCGACAACTATTACTATGAGCTATGTGATGATACAACGTCACGCCCGCGCTGCCAGAACTGTCCTATACCTTGCCGGGGTATAGAACTCCTCAACTAAGTGGATCCACTAAGCTATGCTTAAAAAGCAATAAGGAATCAGCTAAAAATTATGACACTTTCTACCCACGTTGGCTACATGGTTTATGGGGCTTGTTAGTTGTTTGAACTCTCCCCCATATCGGTGCTCAATACTACTCCAAAAATATAACTTAGCTCATATGTTTTAAAAAAACATTTCCTCATCCTCAAGTTTGAGATTATTACTCAAAACGTTTCTCTTAAAAGAGATGGTACTCAAAACTCCTCATGTACTCTTCTGGAAATCGGTGTTTCCTCTCTTGTTAAATGTAAAAACATTTGCACTTTGGAATACTTAGTTTCCATATATTCATTTTAAAAAAATGAAACTCAACTCTACTCTTCCTCAAACTTAAGTACTCAAGTCTTAAAAAAAGTTTAAAAAATTGTAAAAGACTTCTCAAAAAGACTCAAAAGAACTCTCAAGATTTACTCTTAACTCTACCTTGAATTTGAATTACGGATTTAAGGTTTGTGATTCATAATATGAGTGGTTTCTTGATGTTTAACGAAGATTTTGTGTGTGGATATCAAGTAGAAAATATAGGTACGATTCGAGGGAACGTAAACGGAAAGAAGGACGGAAGGGTAGGGGACCTGGCGACCCTAGGGGTGCACTGAGTGGCGTGGCGCCCCAGGACCCTTCCTACAGAAACTCACTTGGGGCGCACTGAGTGGTGCGGCGCCCCACCCCTTTTCCCTGAAATATTTATGAATTTTCTTGCTTCAATTTCATGTCTAACTCCTCTAGAATCGAATGATTCCCCTCAAACTCTTATGGATTCTTAGACCAAACCTAGTTACAATGAAATCCACGCTAAATTACTCAAGAACAACACCCAAGCACAAGTCCTCATCGCAAGAACCCAACGAAACCTCATACTTAAAGAATAGATCACAAACTTCAAGAAACTCATCAAGAACTCAAATTGATAAATCTTTATGGATGGATTCGAATATGTAAATCATGATTTGCGTGTGGGTAAATGAACCCAAAACTATGAAAACTTACATACCTCGATTTGGTGGAAACCCTGCACAAATCTTCTGAATCTTGACGAACGCCTTGAAATTTTCTCCTTTTCTCCTCTTCTTGAACTCCTCTCAAAACCCTAAGCGTATTTGGGATTATAAAAACTGACCCAGATCAGATTTGACCCCAACATATTATCATAATTCGTTTTAAGCTGATGGGGTAAGGAAAAGACCAAAATACCTCTCACTAATTCGGGTAACTTTCCTTAACTGGACGGCTAACTTCAAACGTGCATATCTCCCTCATACGAGCTCAAAATTTAGCAAACTCGGTGGCGTTGGGAAGAGGATTCCAGGACCTTTCATTTGATATCTTATGGGACACCTAACTCATTCTGTACTGAAAGTTATGGTCGTTTGAACTTGACCCAAAATTCACAACTTAAGCATAACTTGTAAAATTTCAGATTTGGCTCTTTCCAAATTAGTTCTTTCTAAATTTAGCTCTTTCAAATACCGAGGTGTTACACTGGTGGTGCTTACAAACCCATAAGAGACTTGAAGAATTTCCAACTTCCCAAGACTTACACCACGACTGGGATTTACCGACCGTACTACCGTTCGTAAACCAGTTGCACCATCAACTTTTCCTAAAATTTTCCTTCAGACTTTAGAGGTATTACATCCAATTTCTTTCACCATTTGTGTTTAACATAATACCAAAACCAAACCCAGCAATGCATAAACAAGAACTCATCATCACATTGTTTAAAACCAATTATGAAACACTCTAAGAAAACATTTTATAATAACAAATCCCGCTGTTAGACAACAATTACTTCTTTTTTCCCTATGGTTTCCATCGAGATCCCGACTATCGAGAAACAAGAGTTTCCTCATAGTTATTTATCATTAAGTCCTCGTACTATTTTTACCAACAATAAGCCCATTCCAGTTTAAAATAATCCCTGGATCATACCCATATATGTACAATACATATTTTACCTCATGGTTTTAAAATTTCAGGTGTACCTACTAGATAGTCTCCACATCCTTCCGCCTTTGCATCTAGTATTAACCATCTGCGGACAGAGGAGTGAAAGAGATTATATACTAATTTGGATCACCAAATATCAATTGGAATCAAGTCATAGCATGATGGAAGAAAAAAAGAGAATTTCCTAAAGTTTTGTAGCCTCTTGCAAAAAAGTACATATGTTTTTGTATTGATCTATAGGACTCTACTAGGCTCATTTTGGTATGACGAGATTAACGAACCTATGACTCTGATACAAAGTTTGTCACAACCTAGACCATCGTGATTGGCACCCACCCTAAAAAAATCAGTGGGAGAACCACCAAACCCGAACCAACCAAACACCATTCAAACAACCAAGTCTAATATATATAAGATAAGGGAAATAGTTTAGACATAAAATGATTGAGTTCCCATAAACTCGACCCAATAGTTTTAAAAACAACCAATGTGGAAATACCCCTGGGAACTGAAAGTCACCATACCAAAACTCTAACAAATCCAAATGGGGATGCGACCTTGTAAACTAAACATAGCTAAGTAACAATACGTGTCCGAACGAATGGACAATAAAACATAGAGGAATCCCTAGAAGCTTGGAAGACAAAGGTTATCCTTGGACTCGAAATTAGATGTCTTTCAACTAAGGTTTCAGATAGCCGATAGAAGATTTGTTGCACTCAACAAGAAAATAAACAAGTGCAGTATCAGTACACAAACCACTGTGTATGGGTAGTGTCACGCGACCAGTACAACATATACATACCAGCAATTAATAACCAAATAGAAATCATAAGGCACAAACATCAGTCCCACTTGGACTCTCACTCACATGACATGAAAACCACAACATTAACTGACCAATGAATAACATGTCTCACATGACCAAAATGCAATACCAGTCCTCTCATGGAACCTCAAACACATACATGATCTTATCACAGAACCCAATCCAAACTGTAGCACCATACCAAGTGTGGTATCCGAGCCAACCATCAATGATCATACCAGGCGTGGTACCCAAGCCAACCAATAATATCCTGTATCGACATGGTACATAAGCCAACCAACAAGCACACCAAGCATGCATAACCACATAACACTGCAAGCATACATAATCACATGGCACAACAAACATACATAATCACATGACACAACAACGATACATAATCACATAACACATCAAGGATGCATAATAATATAGCACAATGAATAAGACCACTTGAATACACAAGTTACAATCATAAGTTCATTTCATATGCTTCCTATCATACATCACAAAATATGACACTACAAGAAATAAACATGCATATGTAAGTATTTCGGAAGCATACAACCATCTCCTACCTTGAATCAAATCCCTAAGAAACACTAAATAGCCCGAGCTTTCCTCTTGCGAAATGCCTTAGCTTGTTCTTGATCTAGAATTAACAGTACAAATATCAATCAATCACAAATGGCCTTTTAATTTACTCAAATTATTAACAAAACCTAACCCTGGACAAGATATGATCATCTTCCTCAATTTAGGTCTCATTTCCACCATGAAATCATGGTCAAACCTATCGCTAATGTTAACCACTTAGTTTAAGGCTTTTAAGAAATGATTAACAAGATCGGGGAGTTGAATTTTTATATTTACTAGTGATTTTTGTGGGAAAATTGATGCAGCTTGCCCAAATTGCCCCTCTATATTTTTTTGAACACAATTACAGAAAATAGGGGTTTTAGGAATTTTACTACATAAAACCTCGATTCCCTCTTTATAGCAACATCATCCTTGCTATAACGACATTGCTATATCAACAACTTACCTCACTATAGTAGTCTAAACACTACTATAGTGGGAGGTTGTCCACTATAGCAAGATCGATGCAAGTTTTGCGACCTCAACTTTGGAAAAGGGCCCCCTTTTATAACAAAAACTCTTCCCTTGATGTCTCAACTCATACCTTTCATGCTAAGTTCAATTCTGGGAGTTCTACTTACCCGAATTCAATTCCGGAAGGCCTTATAGATTCCTTAATGTCTTGGATACAAGTATAGATCAGAAAAATCTCAAAGCAAGACCCTACCCTTTCCCGGATGGACCTAGACTTCACCTAGCCCATATTTCATCTAAGGTGGCCCTACCCAAGAATTTTCAAGTTACTACTCAGAAAGTTTTCTGGCCCAAATTCCTTCCCTATGAACCTATTCATAATGACCGAATTAGGTCGTTACAGTAAATATCAATTTATGGTTGAAGATCATGGGAGTACTATGTTTTAGAGGGTATATTTATGTTCCTTGAGTTGACAACTTGATTCAGAATATGTTGGCGAAAGCTCATGGCTCGCTATGCTCGATTCATCTGAGCATAACCAAAATGTACCAGGATTTGAGGCACTTTATGGGAGGGGATGTAGATCATCCATAAGGTTTTTTTGAGATGGGTGATTTGGTTTTGGAAAGAAGGATAAGCTTAGCCCTCAGTATATCGATTCATTTAAGGTTCTTTAAAGTGAGGGGCCAGTAGCTTACATATTAGCATTGCCACCAAGTTTGTCCGGGGTTCATGTAGTTTTCCACCTCTCCATGCCGAAGAGGTACCATAGGGATAGAGAGTACATTATCCAAAGGGATTAGATCTTGCTATATAAGGACCTTTAGTACGAAAAGGTGTCAGTTGCAATTCTTGATCGGTATGTTCCAAAATTAGGTACTAAGAAAAGAAGATCTTTGTGGGTTCAATGGAAGCATCGTCTAGTTAAAGAAGCCAGTTGGGAACAAAGAAGGACATGAAGGACAAGTACCTTCACTTGTTTGAGGATTTAAGTACTACCTTCTTCTCGATTTAGCACACTTTTCTTGTAGAATCGTTCGGGGATGAATAATGGATAAATTGATATCTATTGTAACGACAATTCCAGTCATTAAGGGTGAACTTTTTATAAAAGAATATGGGTTAGAAAACTTTTGGGTTGGAGAGTTCGAAATTTTATGCTATGCTAGACTCGGATAAAATCTTATCAAGATGAGGTCTAGCGTAATCCGGGAAAATGATTGGATGAAACATCTAAGTAGAGTTTTTTATCCTTGTTGCTAAGATGCTAATGATCTCAAAGGACTTTTTTTAAGTGAATTCGGGTTACCAGAACTCTCTATATCAAACTTGGCATGAATGCGTTGGTTTGGAATGTCAAGGTTTGAGTGTGTGTTGTGAAATGGGTACATTTTAGAGGATTTCCGAGTTTCTATCCCATGAAAGCCTCTATAGCGGTTGAATTAATTCCCTCTATAACGGGAGATCCCGCTATAGTGATGTCGATATGGGGACTCCATGGGCCACTATAGCGGTGTAAGTCATAGAAAATGTTGAAATTCCCAAAATCACCCATTCTTAGGCAGAAACATTTTTTGGGAGGTGCCGGAGCCCTAGGGAAATTTTCATCATCTTTCCATCAAAATCATCTGTAAAGGTAAGTAAAATTACTCCCCTAACATAGTATTTTGATTCCTAGGCCTTAGAATTCGCGGTGGTGACTTTAGGGGAGTATTTGTCTTGACTTAATAGTGGAAAAACCCTTGTTTGGGTGGATTAATCATGAGACTAGCCTGGGGTTTTGGATTAGGTTGAAATATGATAATATTTAGGCCTGCTAAGACTGATTTGTTTGGTGTTACTGTTTGTAGACCAGGAGTAAGCTAGAGCTTAGAAAAAGAGTATCACAACCCATGGATTTCAGGCCTACATTTGTCCAAATTCACCCCCATAGCCAAAAGCTCGTGTTTAGAGTTCTTCATCAATTTCTTGGATTCTAGGTACTCTCGGCTTAACTGAGTAGTAAGACATGTCTTTAATTGCATAATACTTGTGAATTTTTGGGAGTTTGCATGTATAGGCCTTCGAGCAGAGAGTCTAGGAGGACGAACACATGTTTGTGGTCTTTTAGGAGGGTAATGGACTTTATTAGCTAATATGGATCTTATGATAATTCCTGGGCTTTAACCTAGGGGTGGTGATTTAGGGGTAATCAGATTATGAGATGGAAACTGTCTGGGAATAGTCTGTTTGTTTTGGTGATAGTTGTTGTTCCCATTTATGTTATATGTGTTTTCTAACTGATTTTCTAGTATTACCTATTGAATGTATGGCTAAGGAAATGGAAGGAGTATAAACTGAAATGTTAGCTTGTGTAAATCTCATGCAATGAATGGGTTTACTTTGGTGTATAAGTGAGATTTTATCCATTGTGATTGTGATTAGTGGTTGCTAGTTGGCTCGGGTACCACGTCTTGTACATACTAATAGTTGGCTCGGGTACTACTCCTGGTACATACTAAAAATTGGCTTAGGTATACCATGTCAGATACATAGTAACAGTTGACATGGGTACCATACTTGGTGCATGATATCTCTTAGCTTGCTCGGGTACCACACCTGATACATTTTCAGTTGGCTCCGGTACCATGCCTGGTACATTTTCAGTTTGCTCCAGTACCATGCCTGGTATGGGATTTCTATATGGTTAACTCGAGTACTACTTTGGTACATGTTACTAATGGTTGGCTCGGATACCACGTTTGGTATATGTGATTATTTGTGTGTGGGTTCTATGAGTGAATCAGGCTTACTTTTCATAATGTGACTATCACATATTGGTCTATGAGTGGCTGGTTTTTATGTTTAAGTGCTGGAAATGTTCTCTTAAAGACCGGGAGTGCATGTTAAACATTGTAGGGGACATGTTGGTGAATCCTTGGGTGGCCCGGGGTACTTGAAAAGAGTGTTGATGTTAGGTGTGAGTTGTTGGGTATGAACTAGGTGGTTGTTAGGTCGGGGTGCTCTAGTAAGAGCTTTAGGGAGAGTGGTAGACGTGTTAACAAAATTAGGGGAATATTGGGATTCAGGAATGGAAACAGTAGATGAATTCAGGTGTTGGTAGAACGAGTGGGTTTGAAATGACTATATATGACAGAAGGGTTAGGTTATCATCTGATACGAGGGTGGAATGACCTAGAAGGTTGAGTTAGAAGCGGAAGGATGTGGGGTGACTTGAGATAGAGCGTAGAGTTCGAAGGTACTATACCTGGTAATAAGGGTGGGGATTGAAGGATCAGGGTCATAACCATATCTCCAAGTTTCATGTTTCTTGATATTTGCATGATATTATGTGGTGGTATTTGGTCAACTAGTGATGCCTACCAGTACGTGTTATTTGAACTGGTACTACTCTTGATATGCCAGTTGGCATAATCTGGTTCCAGGGTCACTGATGTTTCTTTGATGAACCACTAAAAGTTTGTTTGAGTAAACTAAGATTAGTGTTTACACATTTCAATTACTCAAAACAAAAAAAAATTATTATAAAAAATATACTACCTCAAGTGTAAATGAACCACAAAAAGTTTTATGTTAACCTCAATATGCCCTCGTTCTGCACTCCTCCACATATACGTTACAAAACTATAAACAATCACAATACAACAATGAATTGTGAATTATTTAATACGATAATAATGAATAACTGAATTGTGTCACTAAACATTGTTATGTCGTAATTTTACTATCTTAAGAAAAATTACTTTTTGAAATGTTCTAAGTATAAAACAATTTGAGAAAAATCATTAGAAAATAGTCGCCACTTAATTTTTTAAAGAAATTAAGAAAACTTAACTAAAAAAGACTCTAACAGAGTAAGTCTTTATAAATTTAGAGAAAATGGGTAAGAGGTTCTCATTTACACTTCAAGAAGATTTTTAAAGCATTTAAAGTACCCGCTAACATGCGGTTATCCTGCGAGTTGACCAAAATATTTTTTGAATATTTTGTTTTCGAAAAAAAGTGATTTAACACAAGTAATTTACAATATTCAATTAACTTTGAGAAAAATAGTTATATAAAGAACATTTTTTAAATTTTTTTTAAAGAAAAAGTGACCTTAACTGAAACATTTGAATTAAATTGCAAGTGATTAGAAATTTAACAAAACTAGATTAATTAAAATTTATTTGAATCTTTTTAGAAATAATTTAAATCAATTTGGTTAATTAAAATATGAAAACTATTTTATATTAATTTAAGAATAAATAAAAAAGTTTTGACTAAAGATTATCAATAAAAATATAAGAATTGATAAAAATGTTTTATTAAAATAAACTAACATAAAGAATATAGTTCATATTTGGGGGATTTAATTAAATTAATTAATAATTCTAAAGTTAGAGTTAATAATTAAAAAAAAAAAACAATAAATAAAGACAATTAAATAATTTAAGTGTAAAGGAGAAATAAATTTGGGCCCCCTTTTTTTGGGCCGGACTTGTTGCTGTTGCACTTGGGCTTTGGCCCATGTGTACTACTGTATACAGGATATGTATACCAGTGTATACAATCCATTTTTTAGCTCCAAGACCTGTAATTCTGCTTCCCTTGCACCATATATCAACTTTCGTCTTAGAGCAATGACCAGTGGCTGACGCGAGAGGAATTCAACTCGGGAAATGCAGGGAATGAGTCCAAAGTGAACTCGAATTGGTGTCACATGAGAAGACAACAAATAAAAATATTAGCACTCATTTATGACCCCAAAAAAAATTATAATTGTTGAAAGACACAAGCAGCCATAACCACTTGCTAAAATTAACACTAACTCACTGGAATAGGAAACAAAGCTTAAACAACGAAACTACCCCATTCATTCATATTTTAAAGAGACCAAAGACAATATTTCCATGTTCAAGCATAATGTAACAGACTGAGATTTTTTCCAAGCAAACCCCTTTAAAGTCTCATAAATTCTTTAGACAAATAAATCAAGTATGGACTCATCATAAGCATAATCTATTCTAGCAGGATCAAAGAAAATACTTTTAAAAATAGGCCTAAGGAAGACATTTAATTAGCTACATTAAAGAAGAAATTTTGATGCTATTCTGATATAAACAGAGGGAAGAAAGTGTAATAACTAACATGCTAATCACTAAAGAAAACAGGGCAAAATATTTAGCAATGACAAAATATTCATATCAAGGACAACTTTAATATTAAACAGACATGCCTCACAAGGGACAAGAGGAGCAACCATTCAACCTAATAAAATTTCAACACAATAGAGAGCAAATCTGGGTACTTAAATAGTTCATAAAGACGTCCTAATTTGACTCAAATTTATCTAAACAATCACAATGAGCGAATAAGCTCAAGCAGGAACAAAACGATAAGCAAAACAACATCAGGACTTGACAAAGATTACAAATAAAGTGTCTAATATATATGGAAACAAACAGAGGCAACAAAGGAAAGAGTACAAAAATGAGGTCATGAACTAAACAACATCTTGACTTAACACGAGTAGCTACTAAACTCAGCGAAAAGATTATCATAACAAGCAACTTATCCAAAGAAAATCGAACTCTCATATCAGTAGGACTCAAAGCGAACTCAAAGAGACAGACCACCAACCGTGTTCAACAATAAGATCACTAAAATGTCATGAAAGAGATAACAACATTAGAGAAGAATCAAGCTGAGCAGTAGCTAAGGATTTTAACTAAAATGAGACTGCCATAAAAGGAATCTAAGGAATACTAGATAAAAATCAACTAGAATCGCAACGAACCAACAAATATGAAATACAACACTTTTGGCATTCCAACCATGTCAAGGTACACAACAATTTATTAATCGACACATGAAATCCTAAAGAGAAGGAACGAAACATAAGACTAAGGATATCACCTTTTCCGGTGCAGCGAATTGAGACGACGAGCTTAACCATGAAGAACTTCCACCACTGTGAGCCGATTTCGATGCGCTCCGGAAAATAAAACAACTTCGAATCCGAATAGAAGAGACTCAAACTCTCTGTTTTTTTGTGACTCCCCCAGGCTGTGTTTCCCCTCTATTTTAATGTGTATCGCCCTCCTCTCAAATCCTAAGACTTGTCTTTTTTCCTGTTCTTTTTTTTTCTCCTCCTTTGGATGAAGGCAGTGGGGGTTTATATAGAAGGGAATTAGGGGCCGATTTAGGAAGAAAAATGGATAGGAATTTGAAATTCGAATTTCAAAATCCTTCAAGGAAGATAAGGCTTGACAGCAAAGAATAGTACTGACCTTGTACAATTCTTAACGGAAAATAGAGGAGGTTCGTCCGATTTCAAGAGAAGGACAAGTGAGGCGCGAGATTTCGACATCTCTTAATTCTTGAAACGACTCTTCTGTACGAACGGGTAAGGAAGGACGAGGGAGAGTGACGTGCTGGGCTCAAGGTCGCGATTTGCTGGGATATTCTGGGTTTGCGCGTTATGTTCTTCGTTGGAAGAAGAAGAAGAAGAAAACGTACAGGGGTCGCGTATGTACTGTTGTACGTATTTTTGTTGTACGCTGTGTATTTGGAAGAATTTTTGGGTTTCCTTCGGTCGCTGTTCTCGCGAGGAAGAAGAAAATGAGTGTTTTGGGTGGTTGGTTATGGGCTGGCAATTGGAGGCAACAATGGGCTGATGTAAATTGTTGTTGGGTTGGAATGGCCCAAAATTAAAATAAGATGAATTAATATAATTAATTAATAAGCTTCTTATTCTTAACGAAAATAAAAATAATTAACTTAATTGTAAACTAATGATTCAAAATTATAAATATAACTTAAACTAAAGTAAATTAATAAAATATTTAACTAAAATATAAAATCTTTTGTGATGATTTTTAAATATTTATAAAATATACTAATTATACATAACTATAATTTTTTTTATTATTTTAAAAATTATAAAATTGACAAAAATTACATAAAAATAACTTGAAAATATTTTGAATTTCATAAAACTAATTAATTCAAAATTATAGCCATCACTTTAAAATAAACTAATTTAACAAAATATTTTAAAAAAAATCCTTTTTGAGATGATTTTCGAATATCCATAAAATGTAAAAAATACATACAAAATTATATAGAATACTAGTTTAAAAATCATAAAAATGACGGAATTACTTAAAATGACTTGGAAAATATTTTGAATTTTATAAAGTCAATTATTTAAAATAGTTGGGAATTTAAGAAGCTTGATGATTAATTTATATTGTGGAGGGCCAAAATTGGGTGTCAACAATTGTCCCTCGTTTGACTTGGATTTGTGAAAGAAATTCGAGGAAAATGAAATTGACGAATCCAATTTTGACCGAACACATCTTCATCCTTTCGGAAAGGGATTTTGGTACGGACTTTAGGAATTATGGTCAAACCCCGGTATCGGGTTTCCTACATATCTCAGGCTATATGAGAATTCAGGCCACTTATAGTTCGATACACTTGATTTGACGCACGATTATGTAAGGACTCAAAAGTTATTCCGATATCGAATTATGAAGAGCCCAGTTTGGTCAAGAATAAGATTTGAGAGAGGATGTCGGAATACAGCCGAGTTTTCAACATTGAGCCCGCCTACATATCCTTAGAGCTTAGGAATCAGGCTGTTTGTAGTTCGACTCGATCGGTTGAAAAGAAAATCTATTATGCAAGATAACCTTTGGTTCTGGAGAAGTGACAAGTAAGTAGAGTATGAAAAAGAGGCTTGCAACCTCTTAGCATGAATGTGGTGCACTTCACACCCATAATTAAGAACTTACTCGGACATTGTAACACTTGGAAAACTAATAGGTGAAACTAGAACCATACGTATGAGTTTTTGAGTTTGATGTGGGGTTTAGAAGTGTAAAATGGTTTCCCAAACTTAGGTTGAGGGGTTTAGGGGTTAAAAGTCAAGGTAAAAGCCCCCAAGGACCAACCAAGGGCCCTTGAGGAGGACCCTAAAGCCTAACCCCCCAAGACCCCCAAAGCTGCCAAAAACCTGTCAAAAAGACCGCCTACCCACGAAAGGGCACCCACGATCTGTGGGTGGACCCACGCCCCATAGGTGGGGGTCGTGGGTCGAGGCTGGAACTCTCCTGTTTCTTCTAAGTTCCAGTAACAAATCACGATCCAACCAGCACGGCTCGTGCACCCACCCACGGTCCGTGGGTGAGGTCTCGTGAGTGAGGGTTGTGTTGGTCGTTTGGTTTTTAAGTTGGAGTTAGGGGAGGGGCTTAGGGTTAATTAATTAATTAAGTAGGGTCGTTTAATACTAATTAAAAATAATTATATAAACCTAATAGGTCCCTAAACTAATTCAATTAGTTCATTCATTCAAGACCCCAAAACAAACTCATTCCCTCCCAAATATTTCTCTCTCTAAAACCTCCATTGAAGAAGAAGAAGAAGAAGAAGAAGAAGTCAAGGTCTAGGGCTCAAGAACTCATCTTTCCATTCAAGTTCGTGAAGAATATTTAACTAACGTATGGTAGTTTTGATTCATGGTTAGCTTTTCATCCATGAAGCCCTCAAACTTTCAAATTCAAAGTTGGAAATTCTCCAAAACTAAGGGTTTTCATTCTAGGTCATGGATTCTTTCTCAAAACATTTTCAAAGGTCTAATTATCATATATAAAGATTGAATTGTTGTTTTATGGTCGTTTTAAGATAAAATCCCTCATGAATCCATGATTTCCCCATCACTCTAATTTATGACTATGTGATGTGGGTGAATTGTAAAAAAGATGAATGTTATGCAATTGTTCTTGTAATGGTTTAGTTACTTGAATTATGTCATTATTCATGCCTAAATTTTAGAAATTCTAGGTGTGTTGGTGAATTATGATTCATGGCCTTGAAGGAAAAATTATGAAGAGTGATGTATAATCATGATGCTTATGTACATGCTTTGTGATTTCAATGAAAGTAATGTGATTATGACTATGATGTAATGGTGGTGTTTTTGAAAGGATATCATGCATTGCACAAGTATGCGTTGAGGTTACTTAGGAATATAGTACTTATATGATATGAAGGTCTAAGTGTCGACTATGCCATAAATATTATGTATCTCCTATGCTCAAGAATTATGTCTTATGATTGACTTATGATTATATGGTGCTTGTGTTCATCATGCTTATGACTTGTGTTTTATACTAAAAGTACATGATGATTCTCAAACTTTTTAAATGCATGGTTTTCAAACCAAAATGTCCTTTTAGCATGATTTTTGCATGGCTATCATACTTAGTACATATTGTGCTAACCCATATTTCTTCTACATTTTTCTACAAATTGTAGGTTCAGGTGTTTGAGGTGTTCTTCGTTGGATACAAGTTTGGATCGACTATTCTCCCAAGCTTGTGGTGAGTCCTCAAGATTCAAGGACATATGAGTCTTTAGTAGTTTCTTTCATGTCATTTTATGTTTCGAACTATGTTGAAGGGCTGTGACCCTATTATTTGATACTCGATTGTATTAGATGGCTAAATGAGACAAGTAGACTTCAGTTTTGCTTTCAAATAATGACTTCGATTGTATGGATACAAGTTTTAAATTATGCACCATTTTCTTATGTCTTATGTTATGAATGCTATGAGGCTTGTATGAGGCTCTTCAGAGTCTTGTACGCCGTGTCACATCCGGGGCTTAGGCTCGGGTCATGACAAACATGGTATCAGAGCCCAAGATATTGGGATGGTTTTAGGATGATGTCTCATAAGCCACGTCTAGTAGAGTCTTGTTCATAGTGTGAAGCGCGCCACATTTATGAATTAGAGGCTATAAGATGTTAGGAAGCTACACTTCTTTCATCACTCTTTAGTCGTGCCTTAGAGTTTTAACTCTACAAAGTCCCTCTCCTAACCCTTCTCTTGTGTCTTCAGGAAATGAATACACGAAGGGCGAATGCTAGGAGGGCGGAAGAGGAGAATGTGAATCAAGGAATTCCACATGGTAATCAAGCTTATCAAGTCAATCAAGCTCCGGTTGATCCTGTGGCCAGAAATGTGACTCAAGAAGAGTTTAGGGCTACTATGCAAATGATAACTCAAGCCATGACGGCCCAAGCTGAAGCCATGACAACTCAAGCCCAAGTTATGAAGGCTCAAACCAATAGGGATGTTGGGCCCTATATGAACCCTAATATGAATTCCGCAGCTTCTAGGTTGAAATTTTTTACAAGAATGAATCCTCCCATGTTTCTTGGTTCCAAAGTGGGAGAAAATCCTCAAGAATTTGTGGAAGAGGTTTACAAGATAATTGATGCCATGGGGGTGACTTCGGTAGAAAAATCGGAGCTAGCCGCTTACCAATTGAAGGATGTTGCTCAAGTTCGTTTACTCAATGGAAGAGAAATAGGCCGGTAGGAGTGGGTTCCATAGATTGGGAGGTGTTTAAGAAAGTATTTCTTGATAGGTTCTTTCCCAGAGAGTTGAGGGAGGCTAAGGTGGAGGAATTTATTAAAGTTATGCAAGGTAGTATGAGTGTCAACGAATATGACTTGATATTTACCTAACTATCCAAGGGATGAGATGAATAGGTTTGTGACGGGTGTGTCTAGATTGTTAAAGAAAGAATGTCGTTCGGCAATGCTTCATGATAACATGGATATATCCCTTCTCATGGTGTATTCTCAACAAATGGAGGATGAGAAACTCCAAGACAAGAGTAGGAAGGCAAAAAGAGTTTGGACCGATGAACATAGCCAACCAAGGTTCAAAAATAGGTCAACCAATCAAGATTCCTCTAATGATTCTCGAATGCTCAACAAGGATAGGGTGTCTAACCCTAAATCTCAAGAAGGAAATGGAGGCGGTTCTTCTTTTGAAAGGTCTACATGTGCCAAGTGTGGAGAGCAACATATGGGTAAGTACCTTTCTGGCACAAATGGTTGCTTTGGGTGAGGAAACAAGGGTAATAAGATGAGAGATTGTCCAACACTTGCGGCAAAAGGGAGAGAGGCCAAGCAAGCTTCTATTAATGGTACGGTTCCTATTCTTCCAAATTATGGTCTCTTTTACGCACTCCGGTTGAAAGAGGACAAAAGAGCCCTTCCGGATGAAGGCATCGGTATGTTGATAATTTCTTATAGATGTAAATGTTTATTTAAGGTCCCTATGGTATTTGTGAGGTTTTCATGTTAGCCTTAATATGGGTTTGCTCCCAAGGGGGAGATGGTATGTTTAGAAGGCAAGGTTGTTGAGAGTTCTGATATCCTTATCTCTTTCTTCTATTCTTATACAAGCTTGAGACCAAGAGTTCCTTGTGACTCGTTTCATGTTTTGGAGTCATGTGTGATTTATGTGTTTCCATGATCTCCTTATGTTATACATGTTGTTGATTGAATTCAGGTTTAATGAGAAAATGAGTTTTCATGATTTCTGTTCCTCATGTTGTTGTGCCTATTTGCTTCATGAGATGAATTGTTGAAAATGCTTTATTATGCTTTTGAGAGTAATTGCATATTTCCTTCATGATGTTATGATGAGCATGCTTTGAGTTAGAGAAGGTAATTCCTCCAAGGATATGAGAAATATTGAAGTTTTCATGCATAATGGGTTGTTAGATGTAGTTCCTACTTCCTTGTGTTGCATTGAGAATATTGAGATGGAGTTGATGTTTCGTCCTTATTTTGTGCATTGTTATGGTGTTTCATGCATGATGGGCAGCTAGTCTTGAGTCTTTAATTCCAGAAAGTGTTTAGATATGTCATTCGAGGACGAATGTTCCCAAGGGTAAGATAATGTAACACCCGGAAAACTAGTAATAATTTCCCTATCCCATAACTATGGCCCACATAGGTTATTAGCTAGTGGATCCACCTAAGCTAAATTGACAGTCCTACCTTAGGCAAGTAGGAATCCCTTATTCGGTATGGGTAACACCGAGATTCCATGAGTTACTCACATGGTCTATGTCGGTTAAGGCTTTCCCCCCATAATGAATGATAATGAACTATGGGTTCTCAAGAATGCACTACTTAGTGTGGGCGTGGGTATGGGACTTCATCCATGCATTGCACAAATAGGCTTTGAGAGTAGTCATGGTGTGTTTCTTAAGTGTTATAATGTCTAATGAAATGTATATGCTTATGATGATGCTATTGAAAATGTTGACATGGAGCTTAAATGTAATGATGGATGCTTAACTTGGATTGTTATTCTGAGTTGCTTTTCTTGTCATGACTTATTAAATGTGAATGTTCCTTGTCTATGACTATTAAATAAAGATGAGAATGAAGAATGGTAACATGGTTATGGTGATTACAAAGTGGTACTTAATATGAATGGTATTATGGGATGCCATTCCTACATTGCACAAGTATAACTTAGGGTTACCTAAGAGATGGTTCTATTATGTTATAATGATTTATATGTTGATTATGCTTTTATACTAAAGTTCATGTGTTGACTAAAGGTTATATTTCCTTGTGTATATGAAGTGGGTCAAGAATGAGACCAATGAATGGTAAGTATGAATATGGTGACTCCAAGGTCATGCTTAGTGTGAGTGGTATTATGGAATGCCATTCATGCATTGCACAAGTATGCTTTTAGGTTACTTAGGAATATAGTACTTATATGATATGAAGGTCTAAGTGTAGACTATGCCATAAATATGATGTATCTCCTATGCTCAAGAATTATGTCTTATGATTGACTTATGATTATATGGTGCTCGTGTTCATCATGCTTATGACTTGTGTTTTATAATAAAAGTACATGATGATTCTCAAACTTGTTAAATGCATGGTTTTCAAACCAAGATGTCCTTTTAAAATGATTTTTGCATGGCTATCATACTTAGTACATATTGTGCTAGACCATATTTCTTCTACATTTTTCTACAAAGTGTAGGTTCGGGTGTTTAAGGTGTTCTTCCTTAGATACAAGCTTGGATCGACTATTTTCCCAAGCTTGTGGCAAGTCCTCAAGATTCGAGGACATATTAGTCTTTAGTAGTTTCTTTCATGTCATTTTATGTTTCGAACTATGTTGAAGGGCTGTGACCCTATTATTTGATACTCGATTGTATTAGATGGCTAAATGAGACAAGTAGACTTCCGTTTTGCTTTCAAATAACGACTTCAATTGTATGGATAAAAGTTTTAAATTCTGCACCATTTTCTTATGTCTTATGTTATGAATGCTATGAGGCTTGTATGAGGCTCTTCGGAGTCTTGTATGCCGTGTCACGTCCGGGGTGTAGGCTCGGGTCATGACAAACATGGTATCAGAGCCCAAGATGTTGGGATGGTTTTAGGATGATGTCTCATAAGCCACGTCTAGTAGAGTCTTGTTCATAGTGTGAAGCGCGCCACATTTATGAATGAGAGGCTATAAGATGTAAGCTACACTTCTTTCATTACTCTTTAGTCGTGCCTTAGAGTTTTAACTCTAAAAAGTCCCTCTCCTAACCCTTCTCTTGTGTCTTCAGGAAATGAATACACGAAGGGCGAATTCTAGGAGGGCGGAAGAGGAGAATGTGAATCAAGGAGTTCCTCAAGGTAATCAAGCTCCTCAAGTAAATCAAGCTCTGGTTGATCCCGTGGCCAGAAATGTGACTCAAGAAGAGTTTAGGGCTACTATGCAAATGATAACCCAAGCCATGACGGCCCAAGCTCAAGCCGTGACAACTCAAGCCCAAACTATGACGGCTCAAGCCAATAGGGATATTGGGCCCCATGTGAACCTTAATATGAATTCCGCGGCTTCAAGGTTGAGAGATTTTACAAAATAAATCCTCTCATGTTTCTTGGTTCCAAAGTGGGAGAAGATCCTCAAGAATTTGTGGAAGAGGTTTACAAGATAATTGATGCCATGGGGGTGACTTCGGTAGATAAAGCGGAGCTAGCCACTTACCAATTAAAGGATGTTGCTCAAGTTTGGTTTACTCAATGGAAGAGAAATAGGCCGGTAGGAGCGGGTCCCATAGATTGAGAGGTGTTTAAGAAAGCATTTCTTGTAGGTTCTTTCCCTGAGAGTTGAGGGAGGCTAAGGTGGAGGAATTTATTAACCTTAAGCAAGGTAGTATGAGTGTCAATGAATATGCCTTGAAATTTACCCAACTATCCAAGTATGCTCCATCTATGGTGGTGGATCCTAGGGATGAGATGAATAGGTTTGTGACGGGTGTGTCTAGATTGGTAAGAAAAGAATGTCGTTCGGTAATGGTTCATGATAACATGGATATATCCCTTCTCATGGTGTATGCTCAACAAATGGAGGATGAGAAACTCCAAGACAAGAGTAGGGAGGAAAAAAGAGCTAGGACCGATGAACAAAGCCGACCAAGGTTCAAAAAGAGGTCAACCAATCAAGATTCCTCCAATGATTCTCTAATGGTCAACAAGAATAGGGTGTCTAACCCTAAAGGAGGAAATGGAGGTAGTTCTTCTTTTGAAAGGTCTACATGTGCCAAGTGTGGAAAGCAACATATGGGTAAGTGCCTTGCCGGCACAAATGGTTGCTTTGGGTGTGGAAACAAGGGCCATAAGATTAGAGATTGTCCAACACTTGCAGCAAAAGGGAGAGAGGCCAAGAAAGCTTCTCTTAATGGTACAATTCCTATTCCTCCAAATTATGGTCACTTTTATGCACTCCGGTCTAAAGAGGACAAATGAGCCCTTTCGGATGAAGGCATCGGTATGTTGATAATTTCTTATAGATGTAAATGTTAATTTAAGGTCCCTATTCTATTTGTGAGGTTTTCATGTTAGCCTTAATATGGGTTTGCTCCTAAGGGGGAGATGGTATGTTTAGAAGGCAAGGTTGTTGAGAGTTCCGATATCCTTATCTCTTTCTTCTATCCTTATTCAAGCTTGAGACCAAGAGTTCCTTGTGACTTGTTTCATGTTTTGGAGTCATGTGTGATTTATGTGTTTCCATGATCTCCTTATGTTATGCATGTTCTTGATTGAATTCAAGTTTAATGAGAAAATGAGTTTTCATGATTAATGTTCCTCATGTTGTTGTGCATTTTAGTATGAGTTATTTGCTTCATGAGATGAATTGTTGAAAATGCTTTAGTATGCTTTTGAGAATAATTGCATATTGGCTTCATGATGTTATGATGAGCATGCTTTGAGTTGGAGAAGGTAATTCCTCCAAGGATATGAGAAATGCTGAAGTTTTCATGTATAATGGGTTGTTAGATGTAGTTCCTACTTCCTTGTGTTGCATTGAGAATATTGAGATGGAGTTGATGTTTCGTCCTTGTTTTATGCATTGTTATGATGTTTTTCATACATGATGGGCTGCTAGTCTTGAGTATTTAATTCCGGGAAGTGTTTAGAAATGTCATTCGAGGACGAATGTTCCCAAGCGGGAGATAATGTAATACCCAAAAAACTAGTAGGTGAAACTAGAACCTTACGTGTGAGTTTTTGAGTTTGATGTGGGGTTTAGAAGTGTAAAATGGTTTCCCGAATTTAGGTTTAGGGGTTAAACGTCAAGGTACGACCCCCCAAGGACCAACCAAGGGCCCTTGAGGAGGACCCTAAAGCCTAACCCCCAAGACCCCCAAAGCTGCCAAAAAGCTATCAAAAAGACAGCCTACCCACGAAAGGACACCCACGATCCGTGTGTGGACCCACGCCCCATAGGTGGGGGTCGTGGGTCGAGGCTGGACTTCCCCTGTTTCTTCTAAGTTCCAGTAACAAACCACAATCCAACTAGCACCGCTCGTGGACCCACACTCGGTCCATGGGTGAGGTCTCGTGAGTGAGGGCTGTGTTGGTCGTTTGGTTTTTAAGTTGGAGTTAGGGGAGGGGCTTAGGATTAATTAATTAATTAAGTAGGATCGTTTCATACTAATTAAAACTAACTATATAAACCTAATAGACCCTAAACTAATTCAATTAGTTCATTCATTCAAGACCCCAAAAAAACTTATTCCCTCCCAAATATTTCTCTCTCTAAAACCTCCATTGAAGAAGAAGAAGAAGTCAAGGTCTAGGGCTCAAGAACTCATCTTTTCCACTCATGTTCGTGAAGAATCGTCAACTAAGGTATGGTAGTTTTGATTCATGGTTAGCTTTTCATCCATAAAGCCCTCAAATTTCAAATTCAAAGTTGAAAATTCTCCAAAACTAAGGGTTTTCATTCTAGGTCATGGATTTTTTCTCAAAACATTTTCAAAGGTTTAATTATCATATATTTAGATTGAATTGCTGTTTTATGGTGGTTTTAAGATAAAATCCCCCATGAATCCATGATTTCTCCATAACTCTAATTTATGAATGTGTGATGTGGGTGAATTGTAAAAAAGATGAATGTTATGCAATTGTTCTTGTAATGGTTTAGTTACTTGAACTATGTCATTATTCATGCCTAAATTGTAGAAATTCTAGGTGTGTTGGTGAATTATGATTCATGGCCTTGAAGGGAAAATTATGAAGAGTGATGTATAATCATGATGCTTATGTACATGCTTTGTGATTTCAATGAAAGTAATGTGATTATGACTATGATGTAATGGTGGTGTTGTTTAAAGGATATTTTCACATACACACACACTAATGAATAAAGTATGAATGAAGTTTCTAAGATTATGTTAATGATGATGTGTTGATTGAAAGGCTATTCTCAATTATACACAAATGAATGATGAAGACATGTTGTGAAAGGCTTTTCTCACAATATGGGGATTCTTTGTTGAAAGGCTATTCTCATCTTTAAATCTATGAGCTAACAATGAATGAATGTTGGGATGGGATGGATGCCCATCTATGAGTTGAGGCTGGGTATCTTGTAACAATCTCTTTATCCCATAATAACGAACTAAAGTAATGAATGTTAAGTACTCTGTAGGGAATAATGCTAAGCACCGAGTGGATATTCAATGAGATGGATACTCATCCATGAGTTAAGGTGGGGTATCTAGTAGACAACTCTTGAGATGGATGTTCATCCGTGAGTTGAGGTGGGGTATCTAGTAATAATCTCCCTATCCCATAACTATGGCCTACATAGGTTATTAGCTAGTGGATCCACCTAAGCTAAATTGACGGTCCTACCTTAGGCAAGTAAGAATCCCTTATTCGGTGTGGGTAATTCCGGGATTCCATGAGTTGCTCACATGGTCTATGTCGATTAAGGCTTTCCCCTACAATGAATGATAATGAACTATGGCTTCTCAAGAATGCACTACTTAGTGTGGGCAGGGGTATGGGACTTCATCCATGCATTGCACAAGTAGGATTTGAGAGTAGTCATGGTGTGTTTCTTAAGTGTTGTAATGTCTTATGAAATGAATATGCTTATGATGATGCTATTGAGAATGCTGACATGGAGCTTAAATGTAATGACAAATGCTTAACTTGGATTGTTATTATGAGTTGCTTTCCTTGTCATGACTTATTAAATGTGAATGTTCCCTTTCTATGACTATTAACTAAAGATGAGAATGAAGAATGGTAAAATGGTTATGGTGATTTCAAAGTGGTACTTAGTATGAATGGTTATTATGGGATGCCATTCCTACATTGCACAAGTATAACTTAGGGTTACCTAAGAGATGGTTCTATTATGTTATAATGATTTATATGTTGATTATGCTTTTATACTAAATTTCCTGTGTTGACTAAAGGTTATAGTTCCTTGTGTATTTGAAGTGGGTCAAGAATGAGACCAATGAATGGTAGGTATGAATATGGTGACTCCAAGGTCATGCTTAGTGTGAGTGGTATTATGGGATGCCATTCATGCATTGCACAAGTATGCTTTGAGGTTACTTAGGAATATAGTACTTATATGATATGAAGGACTAAGTGTAGACTATGCCATAAATATGATGTATCTCCTATGCTCAAGAATTACGTCTTATGATTGACTTATGATTATATGTTGCTTTTGTTCATCATTCTTATGACTCGTGTTTTATACTAAAAGTACATGATGATTCTCAAACTTGTTAAATGCATGGTTTTCAAACCAAAATGTCCTTTTAGCATGATTTTTGCATGGCTATCATACTTAGTACATATTGTGCTAACCTATATTTCTTCTACATTTTTCTACAAAGTGTAGGTTCGGGTGTTTGAGGTGTTCTTCCATGGATACAAACTTGGATAGAATATTCTTCCAAGTGGTGAGTCCTCAAGATTCGAGGACATATTAGTCTTTAGTAGTTTCTTTCATGTCATTTTATGTTTCGGACTATGTTGAAGGGTTGTGATGCTATTATTTGATACTCGATTGTATTAGATGGCTAAATGAGACAAGTAGACTGCCGCTTTGCTTTCAAATAAAGACTTCGATTGTATGGATAAATTTTTTAAATTCTGCACCATTTTTTATGTCTTATGTTATGAATGCTATGAGGCTTGTATGAGGCTCTTCAGAGTCTTGTACGCCGTGTCGCATTCGGGGTGTAGGCTCGGGTTGTGACAAACAAGATGATTTGAGTTGGAAAAGGTAATTTCTCCAAGGATATGAGAAATGTTGACGTTTTAATGCATAATGGGTTGTTAGATGTAGTTCCTACTTCCTTGTGTTGCATTGAGAATATTGAGATGGAGATGATGTTTCGTCCTTGTTTTGTGCATTGTTATGATGTTTCATGCATGATGGGCTGGTAGTCTTGAGTCTTTAATTCCGAAAAGTGCTTAGAAATGTCATTCGAGGACGAATGTTTCCAAGGAGGAGATAATGTAACACACGAAAAACTAGTAATAATCTCCCTATCCCATAACTATGGCCCACATAGGTTATTAGCTAGTGGATCCACCTAAGCTAAATTGACAGTCCTACCTTAGGCAAGTAGGAATCCATTATTCGGTGTGGGTATCACCGGGATTCCATGAGTTGCTCACATGGTCTATGTCGGTTAAGGCTTTCCCCTACAATGAATGATAATGAACTATGGCTTCTCAAGAATGCACTACTTAGTGTGGGTGGGGGTATGAGACTTCATCCATGCATTGCACAAGTAGGCTTTGAGAGTAGTCATGGTGTGTTTCTTAAGTGTTATAATTTCTAATGAAATGTATATGCTTATGATGATGCTATTGAAAATGTTGACATGGAGCTGAAATGTAATGATGAATGCTTAACTTGGATTGTTATTATGAGTTGTTTTCCTTGTCATGACTTATTAAATGTGACTGTTCCTTGTCTATGACTATTAACTAAAGATGAGAATGAAGAATGGTAACATGGTTATGGTTATTTCAAAGTGGTACTTAGTATGAATGGTATTATGGGATGCCATTCCTACATTGCACAAGTATAACTTAGGGTTATCTAAGAGATGGTTCTATTATGTTATAATGATTTATAGTTGATTATGCTTTTATACTAAATTTCCTGTGTTGACTAAAGGTTATAGTTCCTTGTGTATTTGAAGTGGGTCAAGAATGTGACCAATGAATGGTAGGTATGAATATGGTGACTCCAAGGTCATGCTTAGTGTGAGTGGTATTATGGGATGCCATTCATGCATTGCACAAGTATGCTTTGAGGTTACTTAGGAATATAGTACTTATATGATATGAAGGTCTAAGTGTAGACTATGCCATAAATATGATGTATCTCCTATGCTCAAGAATTACGTCTTATGATTGACTTATGATTATATGTTGCTTTTGTTCATCATGCTTATGACTTGTGTTTTATTCTAAAAGTACATAATGATTCTCAAACTTGTTAAATGCATGGTTTTCAAACCAAAATGTCCTTTTAGCATGATCTTTTCATGGCTATCATACTTAGTACATATTGTGCTAACCTATATTTCTTCTACATTTTTCTACAAAGTGTAGGTTCGGGTGTTTGAGGTGTTCTTCCTTGGATACAAGCTTGGATCGACTATTCTCCAAAGCTTGTAGTGAGTCCTTATGATTCGAAGACATATGAGTCTTTAGTAGTTTCTTTCATGTCATTTTATGTTTTGGATTATGTTGAAGGGCTGTGATTCTATTATTTGATACTCGATTGTATTAGATGGCTAAATGAGACAAGTAGACTTCCGCTTTGCTTTCAAATAAAGACTTCGATTGTATAGATAAAAGTTTTAAATTCCGCACCATTTCTTATGTTATGAATGCTATGAGGCTTGTATGAGGCTCTTCAGAGTCTTGTACGCCGTGTCACGTCCGGGGTGTAGGCTCGGGTCGTGACAAATATAATTTCCAAATGTCTTGGTGCACTGCCACTCAGATTGGAAAGTTGCTTCTGATGAGAGTGAAAAGTTTTACGAATGCGAAATTGAAACTGATAAACCCAAATAAAAACCCACATTCCTTTTGATAGGGATGTGGTTTGATTGTGGTGGAAGTCGCTCCTCAGCTCACGTCCTAAGAGTTTGATACTCCTCTTCGGACTATGTCCCAGTTCGCTGCTAACAAAAAGTTTCATGTTATGCTGCATTCTTTTTGATGTCGTCCGCACCTGTGGTTTGCTTTTAGAATTTATCCTCTCGGATGCTCTCGGCAAAGGCTGAAATAAAATTATTAGTAGAAACTGTAATTTATATAGAGAAGTGGTATGTTTTACCATATTCAACACATGTTTTTTTTTTGTGAATATTCTGACGTCAGCCTCTATCGATTTTGACACCATAGATGATGAATTGATATGATGCTTCAATGATGATGAATTTCTCGATAATGCAATATTGTTAATGATGATGCTTCATTGATAGGATGATGATGTTGATGCTCCATTGATAGAATGACGATGATGATTATCTGTTGGTAGAATGATGTTGATCCATTGGTAGGGTAATGGTGCTCCATTGGTAGGATGATGATGTTGATCCTTTGAGCAATGATATTATCACCTTTGATAACATAATACGGATGGCCCTCTCGGTGGTTTGAATATATCACGACCCAACCCACCGGACCGTGCGTGTACCTAATCTAACACCTAAGTAGGAGAACCCTCGATTCCCAACAGTTTAAGACATGCGTAAGATTTAAGAAAACTAAAAATAGAAAGAAAATCATGTAGCTTTTATAATTAAAGAGTTTTAAAACAATCCAAAGTTACCTTGTTAAAGTAATTAAGTTCCCCAGGGATCTAGTCTAAACAGGTACAAGAGCTATTAAGATTACAAGGTATACATAATTAACACTTGACACACCTCCAACCACATGGAAGGAAACATAGAAGGTGTTGGAGATTATCCTCGCCTTCACCTATGAGACATCACCGACCCTGCATCCAGACTATGCCAAAAAGTCATAGCAAGAGTAGTATCAATACAAAACCACACATACTGGTAGGCATCATCAGTCAACCCGATGCCCACCTCATAATATAATAAATCGACTAGCAAAAACCATGCAATAAGACTATTCATTCCTCCACCTTTATATTTTCCTGCCCTTACCATTCCCGAATACAGTAATCATACTAGTACACTTGAGTCTAACCCTTACTCAATCCGTTCTTGATAATAGCGTAACCATTTTGTCTCTCGAAGGAGATTCCGGATATAACTACTACCAACCCAACCATCCAATCACGACACACATTTACTTCTTCCACCTCACCACTCAACCCTTGACTCCATAGTACGTTCTGTCAGGTGCGTTAACCGTTTCAATACAAATCCCCTGCCAGGGTAATACCCAACTATTAACATTAATGACATACTACCACCCCAATTCGTAACGACAATACACATTACCACCTCTCTAAGGCAACACACACTAATCCCGAGACCCTCGATCTCCGCTTACCTCATCACATCATGAATTGGGCCTGACCATTCACCGTTCATTAATTTACGAGATATACCCAATTACATTACTACACCGTAAACCCACATATATAGATACATAAAGCATATCCACCCTGTTATCATTTCAGGACGCGACTCACGATTCCACATTATCAATACCAAGAAGATATGAACGTACAAATCACAAGTGGTTCTCTCACGGAACCCACACCCAAACTGTTAGTGTGTTGGAACGTGACACCCGATCCAATGCATGTATATGTGTTGGTACGTGACAACCGATCCAATGTATGTATGTGTGTCGGAACGTGACACCCGATCCAATGCATCTATATGTGTCGGTACGTGACACCCGATCCAATGTATGTATGTGTGTCGGAACATGACACCCGATCCAATGCATGTTAGTGCGTCGGTACGTGACACCCAATCCAATGCATGTTAGTGTGTCAGTACGTGACACCCGATCCAATCAACACAACCACAAGCACAATCACATCCATAACGTACAATACTCACATCATATAGTCAAGTACTCAAATTCATGGCATGCATTGTTCATAATCAATTCATTAGGTTCGTTTCCACTTTTTATGCTTCGCATACACACATGCATACCATATAGCAATCAATCGACATACATCACACAAATAGGAAATCAAACCATCCCCAAACCCTAGTTCACGAGATAGGACTTTCCCCTACGGTATGCGTCTGATGTAATACCTAGGAATACATGTACAATTGTCCATTTTTCGATGCACGAAAGCCTACACATAAATTCTACCATCAATACCACTATACAACGCAGTGAATTATGGATTTACAACTACTAAATTCAATAAACCTAGTCTACCTGGGGGCCAAGCATCCACAGAGGGATTGTAGCTCAAACTATGGTTTCTGGATGATGGGATGGTGAATCTTGACCGAAAGTCTGCAATCTATCGACCTCCTTACAGTAGAGATCTCTTCCTTCTTCCTTCCCGAGCCTAGAGAAGATTTTTGAGGGTTTCTGTGGTGATCCTCACCTCTTTTTGGTGGTTTTGGAAAAGAGAGTAAGTAAGACTTCGTGTTATTTATGTTCTGTCTCGCCCATCCCGCTCTGGCGGCCACTTATCCCGCTAGAGAGCCGTCGCCCTGGCGGCATCTGGCCCACTCTGGCAGGCTGAGAGACCTAGTTTTTCCCAACATTTTTCCTTTCCTAATTAACGACGGTTCGGGTCTTTACAATAGATATCAATTTACCCATCGTTCGTCCCTGAACGACTAGCGAAGGGATAAACCTGCGCCCTTCTCGGAGTACTTCTAAACTAATGAATTGGCCCAGTACGGAACCACAAAGGATTGTGGCTCTTCAAATTTGAGACACGAACGGTTTTATACTCGAAGGACCGTCTAGGGAAATGAGGCAACACACGGAGAAATGAAACGCGTCCAATTTACACCGCCTGACCCCGCCAGAGCGACAACACTTCCATTGAGGTGGGGCCGCTCTGGCGAAAGGGGAATCGTTTCCCCAGTTACCTCTACCCTTACTTTCAAACACCCCAAAAACGCTGTCTAACGCTCCACTTCGAACGTCAATTTCAAGGTAAAATTCTTGTTACCTATGCTATTTACTTCATTACTTACTTAACTACGATTGCATGCCGATAACTTGATTGATTAGAAGGGCCTTGGGGTAGTTATTCAAAATATCAAACATAGGCTACCTTATTTGCTAGTAAAACGTAACATGGACACTTCCCTTACGTCCCCAACATCTCTACAACGTCCTAGGCGTAAGGATTTCACGAAAACATGGTCGAAATGGTTCCAAAATTGGTGGGGGAAGTTGAAAGGTTTCCTTGGTGTAAACCCCAAATTCGGGCACCATTTAGGGGTTATTTTGCTAGAATTATAGTATATTTAGGTACTAAGATACTTTATAGACTCTGATCTGCTGGAATTCTGTGAAAAATGAGGTTTTTGGGACGAAGAGGCGCCATGATCACGCCGGGAATTCATCCCAGATGAATGCCGCTCTGGCGGCCTTCATCCCGCTGTAGCGGCCTCCCTCATCTTGCTGTGGTGGGATTTGGGCCGCTGTGGCGGGATGAAGTGGGGCAGTAGCCCCTTGCCACTTATATAATTTTTTTTTCTTTTCTCCCTTAACCAGATGTTGTCTAATTCCCCCGGAGTTCTAACGTGTATGTTTCCCAAATTTTTGCAGGCTTATCTAATGACTGGTATTAATGAGGACAATCTACCCTTCATCCGATTTCCCGATGCTGCCAGTCGGGAAAGACATCATGATTACCGAAACAACAAATTATGTTGTGAGGGGGGTTTCCACTTGCTTGACATAGAGCGGAAAGCGCCTGCCTTCTATACCCAGTTGATGTAGTTCGGTTGGGCCCCACTGACAGAGGCTCCCCCTGCTGCGTGCTCCAACTGGGTGAGGGAGTTCTATGCTATCCTCCCTACCTTTCGCTGGGACGACCCTCACCCTACCATCCGCATCCGGGGAGTTGACATCCCCCTAAATGCTTCCTACATAAATGATGTGCTCTAGGTGCCAGAGGTCCCTAACACTGAGTACGAGGCCAAGCTGAGGGAGATGAATTTGGGCTGGCTAAAGGATACACTTATTGAGCCTGCGCATCGGGATCGGGTCTATTGGGCCACTACAGAGGGCATCACCAGTGCTAATTGGTCACCGGATGCAAAGCAGTGGCAGCACTTGGTTACCTGGAGGATCCGCCCATCGGGAAACCGTACCGACGTGACTTTTCCTCGGGCTTTGGTGGTGGCGTGCGCCATACAAAGCATTGGGCTAAATGTGGGCTTGCAGATCATCTCTAAGTGGAAGGTGTTCTAACGGCAAAATAAGAAGGCGTTTTCCTGCTTGGGCTGGTGACTACAATGTGCAAGAAGGTGGGGGTTCCACTCTTGGACACTGACGAGGTACTTCCTATGGATCCCCCCCCCTTCAGCCTCTTGTAGTTAGGCAGGGTTCTACCTCCTGGAGCAAGAGGAGGAGAACAGACAGGGCTAGCAGTAGTTAGGTGGCTGCGGAGGCGGATGATGAGAGAGGGGAAGACGGTGCAGGCGACAACTCTCTTCCCACCCGGTCCCAGCCCCCACTCTCAGGTGCACAGGTGGAGGAGGACCTGGCGGCCGTCCGGAGGAGGTGGGGACGTTCCTTTACTAGAACCACTTTGGTTCCACCCAGCACTGCTCTAGAGGTTGAGATGCTCCGCCGCGAACTGCGCTAGGAGAGGAGGAAGGGTTTGGAGTGGGATCGTCTGATGGTCCAGATGTGGAAGACCTTGAAGGTCATCTTATCTTGTGTTGCCCCCGGTCAGGAGGTTCCCCGAGTCAAGAAAGGAGACTTCCGGCATTTTACCTTCATGGATGAGGCCGTGACTGGCCTGGTATCCCAAGAGGACTTAGACTCTGATGATGATACCTCCCAGTTCCAGGGATCCTGATTTGGTTTTCCTCCCCTCTTGGGCCTGTATTTGAACAATACTTTATTTTATCTTTTTGCTTTTCCTTACTTTTTATTAGCACATGGATGTTGGTTTCTGCTGTTTTTCGCAGATAATAATTAAATGCAAGGATTTATAAATTATTGTTCTTATTGCTGAGTAATGATAGGATTGCGAGGATTTGACCTATGTACGTTACGGGGTCTAATTAGGTGACTTAGGGAAAATAGAGAAGACAGGGCTGAGATTCTGTCTCGCTCTGGCGGAAGAATTCCCTCTTTGGCGACCCCACCCTGGCGGGAAAAATCCCACCCCAGTGGCTTAGTCGGAACACTACCCCAGGTCAACAACTTCCTGGGGTTTTTTCCGTTTCTAAAATTTCCCATAGATTCCCAGGCTATACTAAGATTTTTAGGATAATCCTCTTGGTTACGATGGTCAACGTCTACCCCGAGTCAACCCCATGATACACTCCCCCGAATTCATTCACATTAATTCAACACCAAAAACACGCACATCTTAAGAGTGTTCTCGTCACTCACATGGTTTATATTTAGTCGCAACACATATCCATATTTCATTTACGAATCACATCGTAGTTTATCTAGATCCTTGCACCGAACTTAGTCATGACTTTTCTTTCCAACAACAAGTTCATGAAACTCAAGCAATTACAACTCACATAGTTTTCGAATATTCAGTCTAGAATTTTGAACATATCAAAGCTCAGACAAGAAATTATTGTGAACATAATCATATCATAGCATCCAAGCAAAAATACTTTTCACGTCAACAGTTAGTTCAGACAATAAGAAGCACGCATTCACAGTCTCAAGCTAAAACTCACAGACAAGTCCAAGTTATTTATTAGTTCGTTCCATAGATGACCAATACTGATCATCCATGCATTTATTCAGCCCCTAAGGCCAGATACCAATTGAAATCTTCTCAGTTCCAATTTAACTTTCTTGTGTCCCTTCAGCCGTGACTATGGCGTCTGGTTCACCTTGTTAAGTTACCAATTGGAATCGGGAGATACCAATTGGATTCAACTCATAGCACAAGTGATAACTCGCACGAGCGGAGAGAAGAAACTAAACGACTTCCTAGAATGCTTCATAGCTTCCTAAAGATTAGACGTGGACGTCAACACACCCATCCGCAGGAGTCTACTTCACATTTTCTCTTGTACGGAGAGACCGGTAACCTGGGCTCTGATACCAATTTGTCACGACCCAACCCACCGGGTCATCCAGGCACCTACTCTAACACCTAAAGGGGAGAACCCTCGATTCCCAATAGTTTAGGACATGTGGAAGATTTAAGAAAACTAAAAATTGAAAGAAAATCATGTAGATTTAATAATTAAAGAGTTTTAAAACAATCCAAAGTTATCTTGTTAAAATAATTAACTTCCCCAGGGATTTAATCTAAACAGGTACAAGAGCTACTAAGATTACAAGGTATACATAATTAATACTTGACACAGCTCCCACCACATGGAAGGAAACATAGAAGATGTTGGAGATTATCCTCGCCTTCACCTATGAGACATCATCGACCCTGCATCCAAACTATGCTAAAAAGGCATAACAAGAGTAGTATTAGTACAAAACCACACGTACTGGTAGGCATCATCAGTCAACCCGATACCCACCGTATATTATAAGAAATTGACTTGCAAAAACATGCAGTAAGACTATTCATTCCTCCACCTTTATATTTTCCTGCCCTTACCATTCTCGGATACTTTAATCATACTAGTACACTTGACTCTAACCCCTTACTTGTTTCGTTCTTGATCATAGCTTAACCATTCTGTCTCTCAAAGGAGATTCCAGATATAACTTCTACCAACCCAAACAACCACTTAGGACACGCCTTTAATTCTTCCACCTCATCACTCAACCCTTGACTCCATAGTACGTTCTGTCAGGCGCCTTAACCATTTCAATACAAATCCCCTCCCAAATTGGTCGCAATAAGCCCTCAAATGAGCAAAAGGATTTTCAGCCCCACTAAAAGTATCAAATTTTTGTACTTTAAAACCTTCCGGAAGCTCCAAATGTGGATGAATGCACAAATCTTTATAATTCAATCCTACAAGGTCTGGCGTGTATTGAAAGTCTTTCTTTGCATTCATAACTTTCCCTCTGATGCTTTGCTCAGTCTTTCCTTTTATGACCTTCAACTCCTTCTCCTTCTTCTCATAATGACTGAGTTCAACATGTGTGGTAAATGGATGGTATGATTCTGACAATATTGGACTATGAAAAGCGGTTTTTAGATGTATGGGTTGAGTAGTAGGTGGGTTTTGAACGATTTGAGTAGGGATTTGATGGATGAGTGGAAAATTCTGGAGACTGTTGGTATTTGGATTTTGAGGGGCAGATAACTTTTGATATGTGGAGCTAGCATGATGTGGGTTAGAGGAAGTTAGGTTGATGATGGGAGGTTTTATAATCATAGCGGTGGATGAATTATTTGGAAAATGTTTGGGTGTTGGATCCGAAATAGGAAAATGGAGTGGAGGTTTTCCAATGTTTGGAGTAGGAGTGTTGGCAATGATAGCCAGATTTGTCAAATCTCAGGTCTTATCCATTTCAGCCCTCATTTCAGCAATCTGTTGGAACAATTGTGCAATCAACTTGTTCTGTTCAACAATGATAGGGTTATTCACAGTAATTTCAGTCAAATCAATGTTCTCAACATTTTCAACCACTTTTCTTTGCCTTTTGACAAACTTTAGTCAGAGAAGGAATCTTTGGAATTTTAGACCTCGTGAAGTATGGATGTTCTGCCATTTTTCAACACATATCAGTTTTGAGTACCTGACAAAGAAAAATAACTCAAAAGATAAACATGTTACTATATGTAGATGATAAATAATACAAAATATAACACACGTGATCACAAACACACAAGAGTTGCTCCACTTGAAGATAAACTAGCCCACATATATAGAGAAATGACTAAATAGACAAAAATTTATCTATTTGATTTGAGATTAGTGAATCAGAAAAATCAACTTTCGTGGAACCGAGGTCCTTTTAAATTTCTGATTTTCGAATGAGATGAGATTCTAATCTCCTTGCAAGGGTTGAGAAAAAAAATAGAATTTCTCAAAAATGGGGACCAAGCCTTGAAAGGTTGCCTACGTATCTCATGGAGGAGAATTCAGGTCCTACGTAGCTCGACCTAGCTTGATTCTCTATTTGATTTGATATGAAGAATCGACCTTTTTCTGAGATGAGAGAGTAATACTTAGAATTTGAAAGTGAAGTTCGAATTTTGTTGGGAAACTAAAGGCTCGAAGAGTATTTGGACGAACTTTTGATGGTGACTTGATATTTTTGCTTGGGAGTTCTAAAAAAACAATTTAAAAAGGAGTGAGCTAAAATATATTCAAATAAAGCAACATATTCACACAAGCAGTTATAACACATAAACAATTATTACACGCTCTAAACAGATATGTGACCCTTTTATGCCAATGCTAGGCCTAACGAGATTTGAAGGATGTATAACGTCATTTGAAACATTCCATTGCCCCAAAAAGCCCAAACTTATAGAAACTTTACAAATAAACTGAATGGGAATGCGTAATAGGGAAAATGGGATACAAATAATCAGTCCCACGTAGGGGTACAATCTTACTAAGCCTTCGTAAAAGTCCTTCTTTCTTGAATTTCTTGTCGTCTCCTGGTGCCAACGCCTTTGGATGGACTAGTAGTTTGTAAAGCTATATCTACTCCTTACCCCAGGAGACACTAGTTTGCCAAACTTCTTATCCATCCTTCAAATTTAAACACATAAGTATGATCGGCCATTTAGGCCGTGGGCCATTTTAGACTCAAGGTGGTCTTTCTGATGGGCCAACACGCCTTTGGTGTTGGGTCTTCTTAGTTCAATGCACTATATTAAGGGATTTGGTTTCGCTCTACGCTAGTTGACTAAGAGTGGGGTTTATTTGAAGTGGACTGTTAACCCAAGCGTACTACTTGGGCTGTGGCAGTTAGCGACCGTTGACCATCCAGTGACTAACTACATTCGCCAGGGTACCCGAGAAATAATTTGCATAACGAATGACTGTGGCCCGCATAAACGTCCTTTAAGTGAAAAACAAAACAGTCGTTTGATGTAATATATCATATGCATGCAATGACAGTAAATATCACAATTTAAACAAATAAGACATATATAAGACAAAACAACTCAAGTATTATTAACAAATAAAAAAAGAGTCAAGTCATTATAGTTAGAACCTAATTAAATCCTCAGCAGAGTCGTCATTTCTGTTATGTCGTAATTTTACTATCTTAAGAAAAATTATTTTTTGAAATGTTCTAAGTATAACTGAATTTATTTCTGAATTTATTTTTGAAATGTCGTCATTTCTAAATTTATTTTTTTAATTTTTAAGAAAAAGTGACTTTAACTGAAACATTTGAATTAAATTGCAAGTGATTAGAAATTTAACAAAACTAGATTAATTAGAATTTATTTGAATCTTTTTTATAAATAATTTAAACCAGTTTGGTTAATTAAAATATGAAAACTATTTTATATTAATTTAAGAATAAATAAAAAAGTCTTGACTAAAGATTATCAATAAAAATTTAAGAGTTGATAAAAAAAGTTTTATTAAAATAAACTAACATAAAGAATATAGGTCATCTTTGAGGGATTTAATTAAATTGATTAATATTTCTAAAGTTAGAGTTAATAATTAAAAAAAACCAAACAATAAATAAAGACAATTAAATAATTTAAGGGTAAAGGAGAAATGAATTTGGACCCCTTTTTTTGGGCCAGACTTGCTGCTGTTGCACTTGGGATTTGGCCCATGTGTACCAGTGTATACAAGATATGTATACCAGTGTATACAATCCATTTTTTAGCTCCAAGACCTGTAATTCTGCTTCCCTTGCACCATATAACAACTTCCGTCTTAGAGCAATGACCAGGGGCTGACTCCATTGGGATTCAACTCAGGAAATGCAGGGAATGGGTCCAAAGTGAACTCGAATTAGTGTCACGTGAGAAGAGAACGAATGAAAAGATTAGCTTTCATTTATGACCCCCCAAATTTTTTTTATTAAAAGACACAAGCAGCCATAACCACTTTCTAAAATTAACATTACTCACTGTAATAGGAAACAAAGCTTAAACAATGAAACCACCCCATTCATTCATATTTTTAAAGAGACCGAAGACAATATTTCCATGTTCAAGCATAATGTAACAAATTGAGAATTTTTCCAAGCAAACCCCTTTAAAGTTTCATGAATTGTTTAGACAAATAAATAAAGTATGGACTCATCATAAGCATAATCTATTTTAGCAGGATCAAAGAAAATGCTTTTAAAAATAGGCCTACGGAAGACATTTAATTAGCTACATTAAAGAAGAAATTTTAATGCTATTCTAATATAAACAGAGGGAAGAAAGTGTAATAACTAACATGCTAATCACTAGAGAAAACAGAGCAAATTATTTAGCAATGACAAAATATCCATATGAAGGACAACTTTAATATTAAACAGACATGCCTCACAAGGGACAAGAGGATCAACCATTCAACCTAATAAAATGTTAACACAACAGAGAGTAAATCTGGGTACTTAAATAGTTCATAAAGACTTCCTAATTTGACTCAAATTTATCTAAACAATCACAATGAGAGATAATGCTCAAGCTGGAACAAAATGATAAGCAAAACAACATCAGGACTAGACAAAGATTACAAATAAAGTGTCTAATCCATATGGAAACAAACAGAGGCAGCAAAGGAAAGAGTACAAAAATGAGGTCATGAACTAAACAACATCTTGACTTAACACGAGTAGCTACTAAACTCAGCGAAAAGATTATCAACACAAGTGGCTTATTCAAAGAAATTTGAACTATTATATCAGTAGGACTCAAATCGAACTCAAAGAGACAGACCACCAACCGTGTTCAACAATAAGATAACTAACATGTCATGAAAGAGATAACAACATTAAAGAAGAATCAAGCTGAGCAGTAGCTAAGGATTTTAACTAAAATGAGACTACCATAGAAGGAATCTAAGGAATACTAGATAAAAATGCAACTAGAATCGCAACGAACGAACAAATATGAAATACAACACTTTTGGCATTCAAGCCATGTCAAGGGACACAACAATTTATTAATCGACACATGAAATCCTAAAGAGAAGGAACGAAATATAAGACTAAGGATATCACCTTTTCTGGTGCAGCGAACTGAGACGACCAGCTTAACCATGAAGAACTTCCACCACTGTCAGCCGATTTCGATGCGCTCCAGAAAATAAAACAACTTCGAATCCGAATAGAAGAGACTCGAACTCTCTGTTTTTTTTTTACTCCCCCAGGCTGTGTTTTCCCTCTATTTGAATGTGTATCTCCGTCCTCTCATCTCCTAAGACTTGTCTTTTTTCCCTTGTTTTTTTCTCTCCCCCTTTGGATGAAGGCAGTTGGGGTTTATATAGAGGGGAATTAGGGGTCGATTTTGGGGAAAAATGGATAGGAATTTGAAATTTGAATTTCAAATACCTCAAGGAAGATAAGGCTTGACAGCCAAGAATAGTACCGACCTTGTACAATTCTTAACAGAAAATAGAGGAGGATCGTCCGATTTCAAGAGAAGGACGAGTGAGGCGCGAGATTTCGACACCTCATAATTCTTGAAACGTCTCTTCTGTATGAACAGGTACGGAGGGATGAGGGATGAGGGAGAGGGACGCGCTGGGCTCAAGGTCGCGATTTCCTGGGATTTTTTGGGTTTGCGTGTTACGATCTTCGTTGGAAGAAGAAGAAGAAAACGTACAGGGTCGCGTATGTACTGTTGTACGTATTGTTGTTGTACGCTGTGTATTTGGATGAATTTTTGGGTTTCCTTCGGTCGCTGTTCTCGCGAGGAAGAAGAAAATGAGTGTTTTGGGTGGTTGTTTATGGGCTGGAAATTGGTGGCAACAATGGGCTGATGTAAATTGTTGTTGGGTTGGAATGGCCCAAAATTAAAATAAGATGAATTAATATAATTAATTAATTAATAAGCTTCTTATTTTTGACGAAAATAAAAATAATTAACTTAATTGTAAACTAATGATTCAAAATTATAACTATAACTTAAACTAAAGTAAATTAATAAAATATTTAACTAATATATAAAATCTTTTGTGATGATTTTCAAATATTTATAAAATATACTAATTATACATAACTATAAAAAAAAAAATTATTATTTTAAAAATTATAAAATTGACAAAAATTACATAAAAATAACTTGAAAATATTTTGAATTTCATAAAACTAATTAATTCAAAATTATAGCCATCACTTTAAAATAAACTAATTTAACAAAATATTAAAAAAAATAAAAATTGAGATGATTTTCGAATATTAATAAAATGTAAAAAATCCATACAAAATTATATAGAATATATATACTAGTTTAAAAATCATAAAAATGACGGAATTACTTAAAATAACTTGGAAAATATTTTGAATTTTATAAAGTCAATTATTTCAAATCATTGGGAATTTAAGAAGCTCGATGATTAATTTATATTGTGGAGGGCCAAAATTGGGTGTCAACACCCCTCGTTTGACTTGGATTGGTGAAAGATATTCGAGAAAAATGAAATTGACGAATCCAATTTTGACCGAACACATCTTCATCCTTTCGAAAAGAGATTTTGGTACGGACTTTAGGAATTATGGTCGAACCCCGGTATTGGTTTTCCTAAATATCTCAGGCTATATGAGAATTCAGGTCACTTGTAGTTTGATACGCTTGATTTGACGCACGATTATGAAAGGATTCAAAAGTTATTCTGATATCGAATTATGAAGAGACCAGTTTGGTCGAGAATAAGATTTGAGAGAGGATGTCGGAATACAGCTGAGTTTTCAATATTGAGCCCGCCTACATATCCTTACACCTTAGGAATCAGGCAGTTTGTAGTTCGACTTGATTGGTTGAAAAGGAAATCTATTATGCAAGATAACCTTTGGTTCTGGAGAAGTGACAAGTAAGTCGAGTATGAAACCGAGGCTTGCAACCTCTTAGCCATGAATGTGGTGCACTTCACACCCATAATTAAGAACTTACACAGACATAATTTCCAAAGCTCTTGGTGCACTGTCACTCAGATTGAAAAGTTGCTTCCGATGAGAGTGAAAAGTTTTTCAGATGCGAAATTGAAACCGATAAACCCAAAGAAAAATCCACATGCCTTCTGATAGAGGTGTGGTTTGATTGTGGTGGAAGTCGCTCCTCAGCTCGCGTCCTAAGAGTTTGATACTCCTCTTCGGACTATGTCTCAGTTCGCTACTAAGAAAAAGTTTCACGTTGTGCTGCATCCTTTTTGATGTCGTCCGCACCTGTGGTTTGATTTGAGAATTCACCCTCTTGGATTCCTTCGGCAAAGACTGAAATAAAATTGTTAGTAGAAACTGTAATTTATATAGAGAAGTGGCATGTTTTACCATATTCAACACATGTTTTTTTTTCTATAAATATTCTGACGTCAGCCTCCTTCGGTTTTGACACCATAGATGATGAATTGATATGATGGTTCAATGATGATGACTTTCTCGATAATGCTATATTGTTGATGATGATGCTTCATTGATAGGATGGTGATGTTGATGCTCCATTGATAGAATGACGATGATAATGATCTGTTGGTAGAATGATGTTGATCTATTGGTAGGGTAATGTGCTCCATTAGTAGGATGATGATGTTGATCCTTTCAGCAATGATATTATCACCTGTGATATTATAATACAGATGGCCCTCTCCATGGTTTGAATATGCAATGACCCTTTTGGCATTGGAAGATGCAATGTCCCTCTTAGCATTTTGAATTCATGATGGCCCTCCCAGCGGTTTCAATATGTAATGGGCCTCTTAGCATTTGAAGATGTAATGACTCTTTTGGCATTGGAAGATGCAATGACCCTCTTGGCATTTGCATATATGATGGCCCTCTTGGTGTTTGAAGATGAAATGAACCTCTTGGCATTTGAAGATGCAATGACCCTTTTTGCATTTGCATATATGATGGCCCTCTCGGCGGTTTGAATATGTGATGGCCCTCTTGGCATTGGAAGATGCAATGTCCCTCTCGGCGGTTTGAATATGTAATGGCCCTCTTGGCATTGAAGATGTAATGGCCCTCTCAGCGGTTTGAATATGTAATGATCTTCTTGGCACTTGAAGATGTAATGTCCCTCTTGGCGGTTTGAATATGCAATGACTCTTTTGGCATTTGCATATATGATGGCCCTCTCGGCAGTTTGAATATGCAATGGCCCTCTCGGCCTTTGAAGATGTAATTGCCCTCTTGGCATTTGAAGATGCAATGACCCTTTTGGCATTTGCATATATGATGGCCCTCTCGGCGGTTTGAATATGCAATATCTCTCTCGGCATTTGAAAGATGCAATGTCCCTCTTGGCATTTGAAGATGTAATGGCTCTCTCGGCGGTTTGAAGATGCAATGGCCCTCCCGGCGTTGGAAGATGCAATGTCCCTCTTGGCATTTTGAATGCATGATGGCCCACCCGACTCTGATACCAATTTTTCTAGGATCATAAATGCTGAATAAGTAAGAGAGAGAAAGTCAATAATTACTTACTAAGAATGATTGATTATATTATCATATGGCGGAATTATCATGTATTACAGAGTAGGAAGCTCGAAGAAAAATGTATTGAATTTTTTCCAGGTTAAAATATTTGCATAATTTAATATGCTCTGGAAAAGAAGAGATGTCTTGATCAATTTGAAATTGACCATATTTATCTGAAAAGATTTTTGGTAAAATCTTTTGATTACCTCCAAAGTAATTCCACCA